>JAPYZK010001109.1:0-19689 GCA_030522785.1 Platygaster equestris | reverse complement strand
AGGTTTGGAAGGAATTGGTGTTGGAAGGAAGAGGAAGGGAATTGTGAGTATACCAAAGACCCCCATGGGGTATGGTTAACCACAATTTACTTTTTTTTTTAATGATTTTAGAGAATTATGTAAATGATCGAACTTTTGATAATATTGAAGACTTTGGATATGTTCTAAATTATCATCATTCTAGGATTTTCAAAAATTTTCCTAACATTGTTTATTACCTATTATTTTCTACTTTCGTCAATTCCGTAATTTTCAAAAACTCGCAGAATTCTCGAAAAAGCTTCTGAAAAAGTTCCGAAATCAGTTTAATAAAAAAAAAGTTTCAGGTATGTGGAAAAAACTTGAATTTCTCAAGTATTGGAGAACAATTTCTCTTTAACGGGCCTGTACACATATTTTCATATACTTTTAACCTTTTTCCATCTTCCAAAGAAGGCAATGAATTTTTCAATACAAACTTATCCACCGAAACACGAAACACTTCGAAAAACCACGATTCTGACAATACTACACGAAGCATTGAAAATCAGCCTCGTTATATACGTGTTTTGACAAATGGTTGGCTCATTTGAGTGACAGTTAACGAAAATGAGGACCAGGAGACATGCTCGTGCAGCATCGGACAAGCGAAGTACATACTCTTGAGCGGGAACGCAACATTGGGGGAGTAGGGTAATGTCCAATGCCGCTTGCACGTTCTGGACAACGAGAATAGACGTACGGCGAAGACGAGTGGCACCTGCCAGTCGCAACTTGAATATAAAATAGAAATGGTAGCGGTATCCCCCACTTCGTATCCACTTCACTTGCTGTCGAATAAGTTCTCGTGTCACCCATAAACACGCGGTTGGAGGGTGTCGGAGTTTTTTGGTCGGGGACATTGATAAATGAAAGAGTGTTTCCATGTCTTTATTTGAAGTTTCAATGACGACTCCAAACTTTGCCACTTCTGAATATATGAATTCCTAGGTGGGAATTTTCACGTGCTCGGAATTTATAACTTGATGAGATTGAAAATGTTGGTTCGTTTTTGATTTTTAACTTCAAAATAGAAATTCGTGAAGTTTTGGATAGAGATTTCGGAAGTTTTGGAGATTCCGATTCTATTAGAAATTCCTTTCTGTGAAAGAAAGCCATTGAATTGTTCAGTTGATATTTCGAAGTTCACTGAATATTAATTTTATACACTTGATGTGTTAAAGATTTGAATTTGTTGGGATCTAACTGTAGCATTCTGAATAAAATTTTCATTGTTCATGCGATTTTCGATGAATTTTTTTATAACACTAGAAAAAAAGAAATTTGGAAACAAAAATTGAAACAATCTTTCAAACAAAAATTATTTCTAAATTCTCATTTTACTGTAACACTCATGATTTTCGCTGATTATGATAAGATGATTAATGGATTCGTGGAACTTATACATAATTTTTCGAAATAAAAAATTTTTGGTAACTTTACAAAATTTCTTGTGTTTTAAAATATCTTTACAAGTGTCTTTTTTCATTTCCGAAAATTATTTCTTCGTTTGATTGGTTGTAAAAATAAATTTCCTTTCATTTCATGGAGATTTCTCAAAAGTTTGAGTATTTTTGAAAAATTCTAGATATTTCGAGAAGGCTCGAATGTTTTATCAAAAGCCATGCAAATATTCGAACATTCGCTACGTTTGTGAAATGTTACTTTCTCGATTGCGGGTAGGTGCTATCAAAGACTAAATCCAAAAGTTCTGATATTCCCAAAACTCATTTGTTGTTGGTCCCATAGTCGATGAATATCGAGGATTCACTTTTTCGAACTAAATATTGAAACATGCCCGTTATTTGATGTTGACGTAACTTCACTGTTTTCAATCATTCGTCTGTCAAGAAAGATAAATAAACTATATCGTTGAAAGCTTTTATTTCATAATAAAAAATGCTGTATGACTTCGTTCGTTTCATTTTAAGAGGCTTTCGATTAAACCGCTTAGTCAATATTTGATTTGGTTTTACATCCCTGTGACTCAATAAATGCACATGTCCAAATGGAAAAATTTCCAATAACTATACTAAATTCATGTCAACTACAGATATCTTCTAAATATGTATAACGTACATGCAGAAAATTCATTATTCAACTACAGATTAAATTGCACACAAATATTCGACAATCTCGTAATCAACGATATTTCTCCGATTCACCATAAACATCCAACCGTAAAATTATACTAAACCATCGCTCAATCGACTCGCTTGACCGCTCTCGTGGTCATAAAAGTAAGCACCATTTTGTCGTGATTCTAAAGCAAGATATGACAATAAAAACGCCACGTTCAGAGTATCACTCATGATCCGGGATGAATAATGCATATAAAACTGTTCGCGGAGAATCTGACGTGGCTTTTCCTCCGCAGCGGAAAAGTTCAATGATATTTCCATCATATTCCTCGGTTTTCCAGTTTTCGGCACAAGTTCATTCTCGAGGTCAAAAGGTGCTGCCTTCGGCAAACTAACGTTACTTATACAGAAATATGTGATGACTATCGGTCCTGAAAAATCCCTTCTACTAAGTATGAAACAGTGACATTAATTCTGATTCGAATCTCACAGGACTCGCAGGACTGATAAATGTTCAATATAAAGGTGATATTAATGAGAAACTTTTGTGTATGTAGAAAGTTTCGTATTCATGGAGATGAAAATATGCAATGATTAAGTTAATATTTCTTAAAAACGTCCATTTATCCATATTTATTTAATAGCTCTAATTCCAATTGACATAAATTTAATATAGTGATTCAAACTTTTCATCTTTACTATCTCCATGAAATAGAATAGTGGATATTTCCAACAAAGAAGAAAACAGAGAAACAATCTTTGGCAATGAAAAAAAACAAAAACAAAAAAAAACACTTAGAGAAACATTTCAAAATTCACAGTATATACAACGAAGTTCACTGTTTCAGTAAAAATTGACTGATCGAGTAAACTGTTACGGATTTTCTGATTGTTTCTGAAAAACTTCGCTGATTTCAATCAGTTATAGCCCCAATAAGGTCATTAATACATTTTAACTGAAAATCAGTCCAAGTTCACAGTGTAGAGTTGGAGGACTCGAATATCTTTCGAGTACATATTCAGTGCCGGGATACGACGGATATCAAGACGGCGAAGGGATGAAAGTGAAGCCGCGTATTCGGATGATTCGTTTGCTACCGGAAATGCATGTCAGAATTGTGGTGACACGAAAAATTTCCGTATAAATAAGTGTATGCGCTGACACACGATCGAAAAGGAGTTCCGCTAGGGAATCGAGACAAAAATACATGGGGTTTGCGGTCGAAATTTATGGCTTCGAAATTTTATTCTTGAATCCCTTTTTTTCAGTATTCAACTCAAATTTCAGAAGTTGTCTGTGTTTGAGATGTCTCCAGTAAATTCGATTTTGATGATAATATTGAAAAAAATTTATGGAAAACGGAAAATATCGTCACAATTTTGTTGTACTGTGTTATTTGTCCCAGAACCCATGGGGAGTTTCATTATTTTCAACCGAAACGTCTCCCGGAAATTCAGTAATTTACTGTCTGGGCCCTTTTGCCAATTGAGCACGTGATCTGCATATCCCGTGAATCCTTCCACGGTCGAGTAAGCTCTTCGTAGCGAGCGCAGTCGGCAATACAATTCGGTCCCTGTAGTTCAATAATGAACTTGATGGTCCCTAAACAACTGCCATAAATGGTCAGTCTCTAAGGACGGTTTTCCCGTCAAGTACATTCGCCTTGGTTCAACGCTCATCACGAAACGATCTACGTGCAATTTGCTTCAAGTGCGTCGTGTAAGCGATAGGTGATTAGCTCAACTAATTGGAATGCCATCCAAAGGATCGCTAATTCAGACATTTCGAGAAATAATCTTCAGAATGATGGAAAAAATTGTGTAAGGTTCGTTCAAGTATTGCGAAAGGAATTTTATTTATCCTAAACACTTCTTGAAACTGATAAATGTTGAAATTCATCTCAAAAGTCCAAATTTATCGGAAATTAATGAAATCATTGGGAAAATGGATTTTTAATTTATTCCTTGTTCTTTAAAGTCAAGTTCTCAAAAGTTATGAACTTTTCGAAACAAACCAAATGTCACGATAACTCGATGTTGTCAAGTCTGCGGGAAAACGTACGAACATTGTGTTTCCTCATTTTTTTGTGTTGAAAAAGTGGAGCCAGAAAAGCTGGTCACGACTTTAAAAAGTTGGTAAACTGTGTGTTCCATTGAAAAACAGAAACAGGTCTGGCTTTGTTATTCATTGTTAAACCACGTACTTTCTGTACACACTCGAGTTTGGGATGAGGAGAATCGCGGATGCAATTCTTTGAAATTTTGATTGAAAACCTTGTGAAGAACGTTGAATACGGATGCGTAATCCTATTGCCATTCGGAAAAAATACAGAATGAGTGTGTTTGACGGCAGTTTAGAGTTCGATCGGATCAGTTTTCGTCAGTTACATCCCGCTAGATTTAATGTGTGTGGTAAGCTATTAAAGGGGCACGTTCAAGGTTGTATGACTGTTGGTTGTGCATGTATTTTTATGTTTCGAATGACTGTTTATACGACTTTTTGCATCGTGGTTGGTTGCTGTGGAATATCTTGTGAAAGAATTACTTATATGTAATTTATTGGATAAATGTTAAGAAAAGAGTATTTCACTTAGTTCTTTCATGGACCATCCGTGAAGAACGTCATGACTCTAAAGTTATTTTAAGAATTTTAAGAAAATTTGGAAGTTGAAAGGAATCAAAAAATTTTCAAAATTACAAGAATTGAAAGTTTTCGAGAATTTTCCGATTTTTGAGGTTTATAACATTTCTAGTGAATTCAAAATGAAGTCGAAATTCATAAAAAATGAATCGAGAATTTGAAAATGGATTGAAAGATACTAAAAATTTTGAGGACTATGGAATTCTTAAAATTTAGATTATTATCTGAATTCGAGATTTTCGTAATTTATATGAATTTGTAAACTTCTGACAATTTCGGATATGTTAGAAGTTCAAAGTATTTTAATGATTTTGCAATTTTTGAAACTTTCCGGGATATTTTTTGTTTTTTTGATTTCATAAATTCTCATCTGATTTCGATACTGTCATGAATTTCGGAATCCTGAAGATTTCCGAAAATGATGTGGATTTTCAAACTTTTGGTAATTCTAAACATTTCCAGAATTTTGGTAATTCAAGAATCCGACATATTCTGTTTGTCCCAAAAATGGTGGCAATTGACGAAATTTTGGTGAATTCAGAATTTCACAAGATTTCCAGGATCATAAAAGTTTCGAGAATTTTAACATTTTTTAACTCTCGTCGAAAAAATTTCATATTATTTTTAAATAACCCAAAACTTGCGAAGATCTCAAAAAATGTCCCAGGTTCTGCAAATTATTCTAACTTATAAATTCTCTCGAATATCAAAAGATATTCAAAATATTCTCCGAGAAAAAGTTTCGAAGTATTCCAGAAAATTTCGTAAGCTTGCAAAAATTTCATCCAAATTAAAATTGGAAAGAATTGACCCCTGAAATTCAATTTTCTTTCATTTCGTCAGAGTTACATAAAATAACAAATACTCTCATGTATAAAAATTATAAAAAATTCTCATAAGGATCATAAAAATTCCAATCGTAAAAAATGCACTTCAAGAAATGTCTAAATCCTATATGATTTGCAAAAAAAGACACATATTCACGATTTTCCTTCACACATGCTACAAGTACTTAAATATATATTTCACACCCTCCCACCCCCTGCCCCTACAAACGACAAGAAAATCAATAATCACGAGACTGTACCCAAACTCCAAATTTGCGAATAACCTGGGAGTGTCACCACTTCAGATCCAATGAATGAATGATCATAAACGCCTATCATTGTGATACTCCAAATGGACGGGCCACTGTTAGAGAACTCGGTACTCGAAGTTTGATCAGATTTATCATGTAGAAACAGTAGGATATCTGCTCGTGCTGTATTTCTAATAGGGAACCACGAACCAGCAACACCGGGCAGTTTACATTTCACGCAGATTTGACTACATAACTCAGTAATACGCGGGATCCTTTATTGGTGTTCCACGTGAACGCTCGTGGTGTTTACGGGAAACGCGGGATCATTGTCAATTATTCATGGACCACATCGATAACTGCGCTCCGAGGGGCGAACTCTTATAGCGCATTTTAATCATACCAATTTGCATGATTGCGAGTGTCTGATAGGGTTGATCGTTTCGTGTAACAGCTCGTATTTGAAATCAGAAAACGATGTTTATTTTGGGATTGTGATGTTTTTGCGAAAAATGCGTCGATACGAATTAGGGTACATATTGTGAAATTTACTGTGAGGGTGCGAGGAATTTTTTCATCACGGAATTGACGAATTTGAACGGTTCAAAAAAATTGGTTCACGTTCGAAGGATTTCTTTGGTACTTATTTGGTATTGAAAGCTTGAGAGATTTTTCGCCTCGATTTGAAAGTTATTCGATTCAGTTTTCACGAGTTTGCGAATCTCGAAATGGTTTTTCGAATTCTGCCGTGTGCAAGAGATTACGAGAAAATAATTTTTTTTTTTCAACTTTTTTCGAAAATCACAAGCGCTCCTACAAATTTCGTACTTCATTTATTCTGAGTAGAAAAATCAGTTTTGCGTCAGGCGTGGTCGTTTTTTTTTTATTGGAAGGAAGAAATTTTTTGTTTCGTGAGTTTTCTTGTATGGTAACGAAAGATATAGTTATAGTTAAAGGCAGATTATAGTTTTCTAAGGAACTTATATAACATAATCCCAAAACTACACATCGATAAAAAAATATCACACGGTGAAGTGTAATACACGCTCGAAATGATTATCAAAAAGTCATCTCGTACCGAAGTTAACGTTTCCAAAGCTTGGAACGATTCGACGCAACTATATAAAAGTCCGTAAAACTCCTCGATGGAAGAAATGGTCCTTAAACATGTTACGCTTGACCGCTTTCTCGAAAATGAACTCGTTCATTCCGGCTTATGCTCTTCTATGCCACTGGTTTCATACCCGAGTTGTTTTTTCCAGCATGCTCAACATGAATAATCATGGAAATACGTTTTCCTATAAATATTTATTTACACACACTTCTGCTGTAAACATACTGACACAGTAAATTTCACTGTTCCATTAGAATTCTCCTCCTTCAGTAACTATTCACTGATCTGTAAAACTTCACTGCTCTCTATTTCGAAATTCACCAACCCCGAATCAAAAAACTCTAATGTATCACACGATTCGTGATTGAAGCGTTGAATTAGTCTCGTCGAAGTTCATCCATTACGTCGGTTTTCTGATTGAGATAAAACGTTTCGGTGTAAAAAGAGTGCATTACTCACTCGCATTCAAACCTTACAATCCGCCGGAAGAAATATTAGGAAAAACTTTTAGCGTCGATTTATGTTTCAAACGGATTAATTTAACATAGATTAAGTACATGTGAAAAGGTGGGATTACCGAAATCCTTCCTAACGAAGTACCTATTTATCTATTTGCGAAGTAACGAATCGGAATCCAATGAATTGCTATTCAAAAGTATAGTTTGCAACGAGTTTCCCATTAGCGAGTACGATTAATTTCCGGGCTACTCCAATTAATCACAGTACCAAACAATCCCAGAATGGAGTTTCCGAATTTTTATTTTGCAAAAATTTATTCCGTGAACAAAAATTTAAGAATTCTATTCCATAGTACTTTTTTTTCTAGAAATCGTAAATTGTACTGTAGAAAGAATTTTATTCTGCTTCCACTTATTGACATTATTTGGATTCGCTCCACGTTTCAAATAACTAAACGAGATAGGAACAGAGAGACAAGCTTTTTCAGTAGGAGAGAAAATAGAAAAGACGGAAATGCAAATTGAGAGGGAAACGAAGTATCGTCTTCTTGTAATTCGTATTGGCAGCATCCCACATCGAGGATTAACATTTTTTTTATCAACGAGGAAAATCTCGTATTACATGTTTCAGTTGGTTCAATCATGTTACTCCAGTAACAGAATGAAGAATTGATGTATTTTCGCTTAGCTCCTTTCAGATATTCAAGTCAATGGATTTTCTTTCCATGTTGACGAATCGTATAACGCTGCTGTGTAGATTTCGGTGTTGACGTGATTTTTTCGTGAGTGAGATAAATTCCTTCTTCCGATTTCGACGAACTTTTCTTGAGGGAATTACCCTTTAATTTTGAAAGTTAACCTTCAAATTTAACCCTAAATGTTTAGGGTTAACTCTTAACTTGAGGGTTACAGGAATTCCATTGATATTGCGATTTGACCAATTTTCACTATTGGATTTTTGAAATAAGTGCATTTGAAACATTTGGTGAACCGCATTGTCCAACGTGCTGATTATGCACGATTCGGATGTTTAATTGTACACTAATCGAATCTTGCTTGCGTAACTAATGACTGTAATCTAAAAGCATGGTTTTGAAGATTCGAGAAGTTTAATTGGATTAATCGAGTGGACAATGAGGTACGTTACTGTGGGATATCATATTATGCATTCATGACGTAACATTATACCGTGAAAGATGTCTGGAAAGTCATTCTTCGAATACTGAAAAATTAGTAATTCAATTCAGCCATCATTAATGATAAAAAAATGTTTATCACATCTTTTTTCTACTCTGCCATTTGTATGTGTGTGTGTGGGTGTGTGTGTATATATATATTATCAGAGTTTTAACGAATTTGGGATGAATCATCGAAATGTTCAATTTTCAATTAGAGAGTGTTAAGCATTTTTTAGGGTCTACCCTCTGAAGTATGATCAATTATGGTTGTCGTAATAGCAGAAATTGAGTTTGTTTCAGACGGTTTTGGAATTTTTGTATGAAAAATTATTTTGAATGAACACTGACTTCGATGATTTTCGATGACTTTTTGGGAAAATTTACCGCAGTTCATGAAGATTCTCTGGAATTTTTGTCAATGTCCAGAAATTCGGAATTATAGCTAGAATTATTGGATGTTGATCTAATCCATTGAAATTTTCCCGATCCTTATGTGAATTTCTGAAAATCAGTTGAAAATTTTCAGTTACGAAAAATTCAAAAATTCGAATGATGGAGATGTTTTTTGAAAATTCAGAAAATTCTTAAACATAGCAAAATATGCACACAAATCAATAAATTTCCATGAGATTCTTTGAAATTCATTAGCACTTTTTGTTTTTCCGAATATTGTTCGAAATTTCAAAAAATTTTTAATATTATCATAATTGTACTTAATTTTAATTAGAAACTCACTATCATTTTTAGATACTTCAGATATTTTTCAGTTATGAGCCTCATCTTTCTCCATGTTGAAAAAAAATAATTTTTCGATGGAATTCCTTCTAGAAAATCATTCAATTTTTCAAAATCTCTAAAAATTAATGAACACCTATTTTCAAAAAATAAAAAAATTCAAGAAAAGTAACATTCAAAATTATACATATCCAGAGGCAGTAATGAAATTTTCTTCCGAATCCGAGTCATCGTGAAAAATGAAAATGACGAATAAATCACGTAAATCGCGAAAAATCTGAAAAAATTCCAGTAAATACCAAATACTATGAATTCATGAAAAAATGATCCCCCATATCACCACCCTCTATTTCGACATTTCAAACGCTATACAAAAAAACAAAAAAACTACCAACATTAAAATACCACTGTTAATCCCTTTTTTACAACTTGCACCAGTAATTTGACGTAAAACCGAGATAAGAGCAATTTTGACCGTCGATCTAGCAACGCCATCATTTTTTATGTGACCGAGATGCACCTCCTCTCGGTTCAATTTCCTGACTTGAACAACAGCTTTGGTCTTTTCATGATGAAAATGCTCAGTCAAGGTATCACATCTCATGCTCGCGATGTAACCCATTCCTGTTACTTTTTGATGGCAAACGAAGAGTCGCATCGCAGTAATGAAAAAATTGTTTGTGCACCCTTGACTGTCTCCTTCAAGGTGCGGAAGAGATAACATGAAACGAGACGGTTCCTAATGCTTCGCGCGACCCTCGTGAATTCTCGCGGAGCTCTGGAGTGCATTTTTTCCTATCCTTGTAGGCTACGATAAAGAAAAGATCAAAGCTCTGAAAAATTGGAGTAAATGGAGTGCAAGATTTTGGTTCAGAACCTCCAAAACACGCATTTATTTGATGATGAACCATTCATGAAGGAATCATATAATTTAATGATTTTCAAATCATTGTCAAAATCATTGTGAATCAGTGGATTTTCACTTGATCAACTTTGTAACAAACTCTCGTAGAAGCAGCTTTACATCATCGTCTTTTTCATACATAACACGAATATGACTTCAAAATTATTTAATTATCATAATAATCAGAATGGACTAGGAGGTAGAATAATTAAAGACGCTCGTCGGATGCGAGGCGTCGCGGAAATCAAATTTCGTGCACGGAATATCCGCTATGAAGTATTTATGCAGTGCTGTATTACACCGTGGTGTGTGTGATTATGCATGATGCGACAAATAAGTCACTGTGACTACAGGAGCACACTCCAAAATGCACTAACAAGAACCACAATTTGGATAACGTATGTTTCATCTCCTCAGCGGGTATGATTGCACATTGAAGTCAACATTTAATAAACACAGCAAATAATACGTTCTGGTTACGTGCGTTAGCGACGCAACAAACTTGGATTATATTGGACGGAATGCTGAGAGCATTTTTCCGTGTTAAATTTGTATGCAGCTGAAATATGTGTACATCATTTTAAAAATGCTCGACTGCTTGTAAATTATATCTGATTATTTGTAATTTATTTTCATTATTTATCAATAGTTTTTATCAGTTATGATTGATAGGATTAGGATTAATGTGTTTTGGGAGATTTTGATCATTTACGAAGAAAATTTCGGAGGAAATAAGGGAAAGGGTATCTAGGGAGTACAAAATTGGGAGATTGAGAAAGTTTTGAAGTGATGGTAAAATACAAATCGAGGTAATTTTATGTTTGAAAATTTGGTGACTTGATAATTATAATTAAAAACATGAATGTGGTTTTGAAAATTAAAATATTCGAAAGTATAAATTGGACCATAAGTTTGAAAATGACCCGATTGAAAAATTCAGAAATCCTGAAAAATACAATATGGAAATAGAAAAATATGACGAATAAATCTAGACTTATGAGTCGAGGAAAAAAGTATATCTGAACTCGGAAATTGAACATTCCAAAAGCTGCTGAATTTCCTTGGTCCTGAAATATTAATATTCAACTCTATAAATTTTGGGATTCAAATGACTAAATCTCAGATGTTCATATTCTTAAGATAGATATATTTTTTGATATATTCTATTTGAAATATATTAGTACTATAAAAAATGGGTACATATTCATAAAAAAATATGGATAAAATAATATATTTATATAGTTACATCTTTTTCGACATACTGAGCTTTCGGAAGTAAGAAAATATTCTGAAATATACGTTTGATTTGGGAATCAGAAATATCACAATCATAATTTAAGAGTTCGGTAATTTTTCATTATTCTGTCATACAGTAATTTTTTATTTTAAAATTTCACGATGAAAATTCAACAACCGCCCGACTTGAATGTTCAAAAATTTAATTGGTAAATTTTTACTCTGTTGTGTATAACGCAACGTTGACGTGATTCAAAAATGGAAATGTTTAAATTCTGGATTATTACAATTCAAAAATCGAACGAATTCGTGAGTTTTGACAATATAGTTCAACAATGAACAAATTTAACAGTAGGTATCAATCTGAGAATGTGAAAGTTTTTTTTCTTGGAAAATCTAATAACCTAACTTTTATCATTTCGAAGATAACTAATTCGAATTTAAAAATTCTGCTTTTCACATAATTCACATGTTTAAAAATCAGTGAAGTTGAGGATTTTCAACATTTCAAAATTCCAAAATCTACATTCAAAATTGAGCTTTCCGGAACTGAAAATGAATAACTTCGAAAATTCAACAATGCAGATACGAACAAAAATTCAACGATGCAGAAACTTTAAACTCCAATTCGAAAACAAAAATGTCAATCCGAATCTCGGAATTTTATATCTGAGTTTTTTCTCATATCATGAAACATAAAATTTTACAAAATCATGTGGAATAAACAAGAGCTTCATGATCAACCAATTTCACGTCCTCCATGAAGCAAATTGATAAAAATCGAAACAAGTAAAAAATCAATACCGAAGCTCGGAAATCCAATTCATTGTGCACAATAATTCATTTGAGAGGGATACTACCAAAGTAAAAAACAATGGAACTTCTATGAATACAGCACATAAAAACACTCTTTCATTTTTCCGTATCCAAAATCCCCCCGAAGTCCATTAATTTCCTACCAATTTTCTCGAACTCGAAAACAAATCAACCCGAAAATTATTCCCCAACATACACATATCGAAAAATACGAAACTGCATCAAAAACCAATAAAGCTGTATGTCCACATTCGGAAACCAAGGAAGAAACTCAAATCCTGCAGTAATGAAAACGCAATCAAAACCCACTCCAATTTCTTTTGAAGCGAATTCTCTGAATTCTACTGCGATGGTCAGAGAGCTTTTTGCGCATTCAGTGTACATCCCCGTGATTCAAAATTAACACGGGTTAATCAAGATTCATTCGATAAAAAGATACTATCGGAGTAGAAGTACGCAGCTCTTCAGTGCTGGTGACTACCAACGATTCCTTGCACACGAGTAGAAGGACGTTGCATCCTGAATGCTAATCTCTAAAGCTCGTAACTACTCTCATTGGGATTCGATTTAGCAATAGAACGTCTCCCAAGCTCGGTACTACGAGTCAGAGGATTTAAATGAAATTTAAGATTCTAAACAGGTTGTTTGCGGAATTACAAGGTGATTGTACGATAATTTTTGAAGTCATTACTGGACAATCAATTTAATGAGTTGCTCGACTGTTTTTGATTCATTAGTGATATTTTTAAAGTTGCGAATTTGGGAATCGGAGAAAGTGGGATCAAAAACTGGAAACAAGAAATTCAAATTAGAAAAAGGAGAAGATTGAGAAGCATGTAAGTAGAGAAAATGCATACGAAATTGTTTTTGATTCGCCATTCGATTCGTGGGAATTTCTAGATTTTGAAATTAGAGCTTGGAAATTGTGTAATGCAGGTATAAAAGTAGAATTTTAGATCCAAAATCCGAAGGATCAGAATTATTGAGGAATTGGTGAGAGAATGTCATAAATGTTGTTCACACTGTAATGAATTTCCTCAGTTGTTATGCAAAACTTAATTCATGTAGACTGTTCTATTTGGAGAAAAAATTTGTTTTCAATCATACTTTTTCTCATTTTGTATGGGTCTGACTAAACTTTGAGATTTTCACTTATTTCTCGAAATTTATCTTTTTTTTTTAATCATAAAATAACCGAATTCACTAGAATTTTTCAATGTCAGAATTGATCGTATGAAACTAATGGAATGAAATGAAAAATTTTGGGAAAACGAATTAATTCTTATATGCAGACATACACATTTATAAGTATTCAAATATTCAATTTCGGCGTCTTCATCCAAAATATCGAACTCGAACTTTTGTTTTTGGATTTATCCATCGAAAAATCTTTATTATTTCTCAATAAAAAAACAAATTCGAATAAAAACCTACAAAATTCGAGTATCTCCGTATTCCAACACTTCAAAAGCTAACTGAACCTCACCAAAACAACTTTCAAAATCCAAGAAATCCATCCACGATTCTGAAATAAAATTTCTGAATTAAAAAAGAGAAGAAAGTTGTTCTAATCCAAAAACTGTGGAACTCGGAACCTCAAGTTTGAAAAGTGGCAATTCAAACAATCTAAAATCTCATGATATTTTTCAAAAACGATATAAATCTTTTACGTACCTACTATTTTTTTTCTCCGTTTAATTTTCCTTCTCGATGATAAAAACTAACTATTCAGTCAGATGGCTATTGTAAAAAAAGGGTTACGGAACAAAGGCTCTGAATATATTCAGAGTGAGTATTATTCGCCGAAAGGGTCAAAATTTATTCGGAATTTCCTTTGCTCCGTTGCCAACTCCGCTTTCTTCTCCTTTGCGATTCAAGTTTTTCACTTCAATTCTGACGCGGTTTGTGTGAATAACGTTTTCATAATTGATAAAAGTTATTAAAGGTGATGAGTGCGAAGAGATAAAGTTCCATTCTGCCTTTTGGCTTGCAGTGCTCGGGAGGAGAGTTATTATTTCTTTTGTTTGAAATAATCAGCTTTCACTGCATTCGAAGTGTGTAAAAATAGGTTTATAGTAGAGATATGTAGTCGTATTTGATACAAGAAAATTTCAAAAAAATTCCGAATACATCAATGAATGCGAGAAACCACATAGTCAAAGTCTAATAATTGATAACAAACGGAAAAATCAGACGATATTCCGTCAAAGTGACTAATAAAGTGGAACCCTGTCATTCAATCAGATTATCAGGCACGTTAATATATGAACGGCTCGTGAATTATGCCTGGATTACACGATTTGATGAACGTATCCATCACGCAATCGGAAGCAGAAACGCTTTGAACGGGCACCGCGTTACTCCGCTGAATTTCGGATCGGAAATATAATGTGGTGAAAAATCAACGAATTTCATAGATGACAGAAGTTCCCGTTCTCCATACAGACGAATTTACGGCTAATTAATTCTACTATACGTACGTTGATTTTCCAGTATTGGACAGCTTTTTCATGATTCTATATTAAAAATGTCCGAGCATGAAATGTGGTGTATTTGATTAAAAATCAGAAATGGAGTATGCAATTTTTGTACAGGTTGATAAGGTTTTTGTGAATTTTTTCGTACGTATAAAATAACGTGAAGAATTATGGACGCAGAAGTTTACTTGTGATCGGATGAAAAACTTAATTGGAAATGTCCGAGCATGAATCGTGGTGGATTGGATGAAAAATCAGGAATGGATCATGCAATTTTGGTAAGGGAAATGAGGTTCTGGTGAATTTTTTTTGTATTTATGAAATAGTATGTGAAGAATTATGGACGCAAAAAATTTACGTGTGGTTGGATGAAGTTTTAATGAAGATTTCTGTGTTTTTAAAAATGTATTTTCGTCTTTTTGCAGAGTGATTTCGGTGAATTTGAGTAATTATTGACAGTTTTGGGAAATGTATGAGTTTTTAAAGGTCCAGAGAAATTTACTACATTTTTCTGTAATTTGAGTGGCAATTCTCTGCGATTTTTCAGGTTTCTCGTGTTTTTTGAAAAATTTGTGTGATTTCTCATCACGTCACGAATATTAATTTTTTTAATATGAAAAATTTTTATTGAAATATTTTTACTGAAATATTTTTAAGTATCTTCTGGTATTTTCAAATATTTTGACAATTCAGAAAATTAATTCGATAACAATTTCCATTATTTTCAATCATCTTCGGAAAAAAATCTAGTGCAATAATTTCAAAAAGAATTTGTATCAAAATATAGGAATCCTACCAAGAGTGTTCTGGAATCGGAATTTTCTCATTCTCTTAAATATATCAATATCTCTAGAAATCTGTCAAAAATACACCAAAGATTACTTTAGAATTTTCCCTTAAATCTTATCAATTTTCTAATATTTGAAAATAATTTTTTTTTTGCCACCAAATTCATCAAAATTATCATTATACCACAGTTCTCGATTCTTTCAAATATTCTAGACTCTAATAAACATAAAATTCAAGAATTATAATCTTAAAATAGAAACTCATATTTTCCATATGTTCACCAACTTTCGTAATTCCCTAAGACACTCGTAAATTTTTTTTTTTCACCCTCACGCTCCTTCAAAAGTTTTCAAAAATTGAAAATAACGCCCATAAAACATCAAGTAACCAAATCATGTACTTGATCATCCTCTAACGGACACAAAATGTTCGGTCTGCCTTTCCAAGCCTCTCCAGCAATTGCGCCCAATAAATTTACCGAGGTGTGCTAACCCTGAGTGTAAATTTAATATAACTTCACTTTTATCTTAATGGCATGAGCTCACGTTATCTTTAATGACTCTTCGCCATCTTCTTCTAGCAACCGGAAAGACACGCAAATTCGCCTAGTTCGCTATCTCTTAAAGCTTGATGGTCGGAAATGCTGAAATCTTTCCCAGGGCATAATCCACCAGAAAAGGATGCACTGCCCAAAAGTGCTTTAGATGTCGAGATTTGTAAGTCCATCTCTGGATGTTTCAACGTATCCGTGTGCAAATCGTCCCTAGGGATTCTCTGAACGTGAAGTTGTGAAATTTTCGATTGTAGTGGAAATTAAGAAATTCTATAATCAATTATAAATACTCCATGTTCGTCAAAAAGTTCAAAAACTTAGATTTCCCGAAATAAAACCATCCTCAATACCAATAATCTCAAAATATGTTCAACATTGCACTCTCACATATTCAGTACTTCGAAATATCGAAGACCGTGGATTTTTGTGCCAAAGTTGTAAGGCATTCAACTGCTATTCTCATTTGGACCAGCATGTTTCGTTCAAAGTACGACCGGATAAATGGCATGAGACGAAGGTGGTGTTATACGACAAGCCTCGAGTAATTCCAAACCCAATAGAAGGTTCGTTCATACAGTTGGCAAGAGAGCGACGCCGTTAGAAAGGCTTGGCCGCGATGCCAACGCGCTTCCATCCACCTTTAATTTGCTACGTCTCAAAGGATTAAAATCTCGTTACTATGAATATCCCTCTTTGCCGCAAACTTTGCTCGCGAATTAATTTTGTGTACTTTTTAATTGCTTGACGTTTCACGCGTTTGTATCTTCTTTCTCCGGGTTCTGATTTATCTTTATGGGTGTAAGGAAGAGTCTAGTATGTGACATCTAATGGGTTTGGGAGGATATTTTCCATTTTTCATCTTGAGGAGATCGGACTTCAAGAGAGGAAATTCAGGGGGTGCGAAGGGATATGTTGCACGTAGTTCATTGTATAAATTAGACATTATCGAAATGGTGATTGGTACCTTTTATTTTCTACTTTTAAATTGTTTAAAATTGTTCGATGTTTTTGACTTAATAGTTACTGATTGACATCGAGAGGATAAACATGATATTTTTGATTGGAATGTGTGTACGAATGTCAGTTACAGAAATGAGAAATATGGGCATTTTTTCTTCTGAACGAGTCTCTGTGTTATTTTTGAATGATTTGGATTGAAAAGAGATGGGCATTCGAAAATTAATGGTTTTTATGCAATTTCTAAATTGTTATATCAGAAAGTGGAGTTCATTTTCTCAATTTTAATTTGTCATCAAAAAATGGAAAAATTTCGGTGAAAAAATTTATATCCGGAAGAGTTAGAGACATCTAATTTAAAATGCACTAAAATTTCAAAATCTGATTAGTCGAATGAAAAATACGACAAAAAGTAACATTTCACGATGAAAAAGAGTAACAACAATCTATGCTTGTGTCGTCATAAGAAAGGAAAAAAAAGTTTAGCGGATAAAATATAATCCCCTTCATTCGAAATCTGCTTACGAACATAAGACTCTCGTGAATGCAAGCATCCCTCCAGAGAAATATTTTTCCCATGGCCCTTTCAAGTGTCACCTTGTTAGATTTTGAATAGAATATATCTAACAATAAGAGCGTTATAACGAGTTCCACGCGCGTATGCTAAGGGCGTCATTTTTCCGGATTTTCACGATATTTTTCCTTCACGTTGGTGTTTCTTCTTATCGCTATTGTCAATTGTAACTCGCGATTTGGGACTCGTACTTCCCATAATTCGCCAGTCAGTGTCGAACGCATTTTTCAGTACCGAAGATATGCTTTAACTTTACTTTTTTAAAGAAAAATTGTCTGTTTAAAAATTGTGGAATAAATGATGAAAATAAAATGATGAAACAATCGAATGGTAAAGGTCCAAATTTATGCTCTTCAAGAAAGTAATGAACATTTTCGTGAAAGAGATTAAGTTTATTGAATGCAGCAGTTTGAATGGAACAACTATACATTTTTCAATGGTGATTTCAGCTGTCTCGTGAAAAATCGCGAGCTCCGCGTTTTTTAGTGCGGCTCTACTATCTTGGAAGGGAACAAATAGAGTCCAGTGGTCGTCTTCCTGAGAGCAAAAATTCACTGAAATGTCTAGCGGGCAGTCGCTCATAGGACAATTTGTAAGAATCAAGCGCACGACTTTAATCTCGCGCGCAAGTAAGGCATGATATAAAAGCCAGAGAAAAAATTCCGCGATTTTTCAACGAGTGCCGGGACAATTTATTTTACAGTCACGTGCTCCTGGGTTTTACAGACAGTGCATTCACATATTTTGATGATATGGTATCATGAGAATTTTTCATTTCGACATTGACGTATTCGATTTTCTTATTTTGTATTTAGCACTCCGAAATTCTCGGATTTGAACTTTGGATTACTCAAAATATACTCAAGAAAAAGTGAGTCATGATTTTTAGATGATTCTATGAATATATTTTGATGTTCGAAAAATTCATTCGAGTTCGGATTGATTTGCTTCTAAGATTTTCTGGATCTAGATAGATATGCTTTACTTCGAAATTTTTGAAAACTCGTTATTTTTCACTAGTATTTGAGAATTTCAGACATTATAGATCATGAAATTTTCAAAATTTTGGAAAAAGACGTTCTTAAAATTTTGAACACTCGAAAATATGAATAATTCGAAAAATGAAGAGATTCTGAATTTCATGTAGAAGAGTTGAATCTGAATACGAAAATCAAACTTTTAGGTCAAGATTTTAGTTTAGACTTCTCAGATTGAATAAGGTTCATTCTGTGTCAAACTACGTGGGAAAATGAACCTTTTCAAAATATCACGAATTTTAACCCCTAGATTGTAACTTCTATTTCACGTGTGTTTTTTCAGAAAAAGTTCGATTCTTTATCAAAGAAATTAACTTCCCTGGCACGAGAATGATAAATAATCTATGATTCTGGATTTCGAATCATTTTATCAAGCGTCGAATGTACGAGAACTAGCGCCGAGTTCGACAGGCTGATCTCATCGCCGAAATGATTGCAGTTCCACACCCCACCCGACAATATCAGCCTGCTAACCCTGCGCAAACTGCCGTTATATCAGATTTGGTTCCGTGTCGTCTTCTATAGTTTCCGATCAATGGACAATTAAGATACTTGAAAGTCATTATCCTCAGTCGACGTAGATCTCGTGAAGTTTGCAGTCGGAAAATTTCATGACATTAAATAAATTAACCATCACATTTGAATGAAAATTGAAATTTGTAATTCGTATAAAAACGCCTAAAAAACCATTTCCACGTGTTGGGTAAATCAAATCTGTGTTGAGTTTTTTCATTATTCTTGCCACTGTTTGAAAATACAAAGATCGCGAGTTTCATTGTCGTAGATAAAGCGCTTGGGGAAGAGGTTTATACTCTTGGTCGCTGCTTAAGTAGAATTGAATTATACTCATCTAAATTTCTGTGAAATTCACAGCCTCGCAGTTTAGTGCCAATTTCCTTTTGGAGAAAACGAGGGACTTCTTAAGGCCGGGATTTCCATCTTTTATCTTATATATTTCGATAATCATGACGGTACGAACAAAGCAGGACTTTGATCGAAACGACTTCCGAAAATTTCGAAAGTTTAGAATTCTGAGGATTTGT
>JAPYZK010001108.1:0-20141 GCA_030522785.1 Platygaster equestris | reverse complement strand
CAAAATTTCAAAGTTTATGAAAATTCTCAAAAAATTTAAAATTCCAACATTTTAAAAACTTGTAAAATTTCCGAAACTTCCAAAACTTTAAAATTTAATAATTTTTTGAAAATCAAAAATTCCAAAGCTTTATAAGTTCTAAAACTTCATTATTTCGAAATTTCAAAGTTGTTCAATTTCAAAAATTCCTAAATTACTCGACTTCAAAACTTCAAATTAGGTACGAACTTCAAGAATTGTAAAACTTTCAGACCTTATTTCAAAACCTTGAGTTCTGACCCTCCAAAATATCAAAACTCAATAATTTCCAATCTTGACAATTCTAAAACTTCTATATTACAATATTTGCAGGACTTCTAAAATTTCCGAAACGTCAAAATGTCAATTTATTATTCATGACAACATTTAATTGAGGAACCCCACCTGAAATCTTTGCCTCAGGCCCCGCAAACTGTCCGTGACTCCCATTATGGGAGTCAATGGGAGTCACGGGAATCATGACTCCCAGTTTGATTCCCAAGTTGACTCCCAGAGTGAATCGCCCCTCGATCTTAAATAACTTTCTACCATGTCCACAAATTTGTACGGTTCGTCAAGAATTTTGTAATAGAACAATATACGTTCTAATACATATTTGTCTATCTCGTAGATAATTTAAAAAACCCCAAAATTATGGAATATGCATTTTACTCCGCATGCAAAGACTAGAAGACAAATTTCGGAAGAAAAAGTGTTTCATGATGAAATTTCATGATAAACAATGAGTTTTTCATGGAGATATTGTTTTCTTTCTCGTAACAAGGCCGCGTCTCTTTCGCACACGTTCGCGGGGTATTTTTCATTTGTTTTGATGACCCAAAGCCACCGGGAAAGTCGCTACATAAATTTACGAGACAATCGGCGCGAAGGAGAAAGTCGGATGGAGCCACATTTTCCTCACGTTAAATGAAGAAAAAAAGAACATGAGCAAAAACGTTGTCTTGAAGCACGGAAATGCTTCCAAGGCGAACTTGAATGCTTAAATCCTTCAAATGCACGAATTTAGTGTTTTGGGACATTCAGTTCCAGCAATTAGAAGCTTAGGCCACCAACTCATATCCTTCGGTCAGTATTTACAAGTCAGGGATCTTTATTTTAGATTTTCTGATCTAATAATCTAAAAGTATTGGTTCTATGTTCTCAACGCACAGCGTTACAGATATCGCAGTATGTGACTCAAGCGATTATCAAGATACACATATATGTGTAATATCCACGAAAGTATTGTTCAGAATGCATACTATTCCACTGTGCTGGAAAGGCGTGGGTTTCCATGCTTAAATAGCACGTTTTTTCTTCCAGCGGAGGAAGGAAAAAATAAAGACCGAACAATTTCCAGCACTTGAAATTTTAATGCCTCCGACTAAACGATACGTCGATTGCGCAACACGAATGAAGAAAAAAAATGCAATGTAAGTATCGCGAATGAGACGTACACGAGCTACTTGCGATTGCGTGTACGGGACCGCACGCAATTTCGAGCGAGACATAATTAATTTTTCTTCAAAAAATACGGTAGTGAAATATTCATCATCATAATGAGACACATTTATGACAATTTCTAACCTAATCTGACTCCACTCGTGGTGCAATTTTCAGCAAGTGTTGTCAGTAACTTTACGTAATTTTCACATTTCACTTAAGGTAACTCGATGAAACTCATCACTTCGATTTGCATTTTCAGATCTTCATCTCTATTCAATACTTGAAGTGGAATTTCACTTTCGCCGTTTCATTTTTGATGTTGCGAAGCATTCAAAGTTTTATATTTTTTATATTAAAAAAAAAATTGAGATAGAACGAAGAAATTTAATAACAAATGGATGTTAAATATATCGGCCCATTTTTTTTACTGACTTTTGCCCGTTAACTAAGAACGGTCAAATTCGAGAAAAAAGAAACAGGAAGAAGAAGATTAGAGAAATTACGTCTGCATTAATGAACTGTACAGTTCTCATTTCGAAACTTACAGTGTTTCCCATACGCTTACGATTTAATGTTGGGAAACAACCGTTAAATGATCGAGTAGTGTTCTTCCCAACTCGTCTTGACCGAAACGTAAAGTTCGTAACAGAGAAAACAAACGCCTTTCGAACATTAGTTTCACACATCAACTTTCAAAAAAATCGAGCAGTTCATCGGTGGAAAAACAACGTTCAAGATGAAAAAAAAATTATTCGTATAAAGTGGAAAAATTTGATATTCAGCATGTTCATTCGAAAAAATGGTCGACTTATGATTTAATTAGGTCAACAAGAAGAACTATAATCATTTGATAAAATGATTATATGATTATCATTTTTTCCCCTACAAATCGTGCATTGTAAATTGAAAAAAAAAAAAATTAACGTCTTTTGATTATCGTTTCCATGTTGTTTTTCCTCAAACAATATTCATCATATTTCTCTTTCGTTTCGCAGTTTACATATAAGGTACATCATTTCACAGAGTGTTTTTTGTCTACTGCGCCTTTTTTTTAGTATATAATTTTAAGCACATGTATTATTTAGATTTTCAAAGTGCATTTCAAGTTCAATGTTTCGGTGTAACGATTTCACAGCTAAAGCATTCACATTTTTCATGTTCTGGATGTTCTGATTCAAAACTTTCCAAGAGTTCTGGAACGTCTACACTCATAATGAGAATTTCATTCAAATTTAAATCTCGATGCTTTAAATTGACTGAATCATTTGGCTCGAATAATTAACTGTTACATCATAAGAAGACACAAAACAACTCGCGAAAAATCATCCCTTCATCTTATAAAACCCCTAACTACTCCCCTTCAAAAAAGAGGCATACCATCATTCCAGGCGGCGTAACGGCGCGCACTCGTCAATTCCGCTGCCTGCCCCAGTCGGTCATAGATCCGGCCCGGGGCCCGTCACGGGGCCCTGCCATAGCCCTCCGGGGTCCTCGACCTACCACCACCACCCCCGAACGACAATGTCCCTTCTTCTTCTTCCGCCCCACGCACACACGCGCACACAAGCACGCACCGAAAGTCCCCTCTTCGAAAATCAACGAAACTTGAACGACATCGTTTTCGGGGCCCGCTCACTGCCGATGCCGGGGCCCGCGGCCGGCCGCACCGGCCGCGACGTTCATAAAATCTTACTGGGAAACGTTTAACAATCCTCCCTCTCTCCCTCTCTGCCCCTTCTCTCAACAACTCGTCTCAGACGCGAGTCCCAATTTTGCGTTAAAGTTCATTTTCAAGTTGCTTCCTTTTTTACATTTTCAAGTTTCTTCCTTTTTAACAAGGTAAAAAGTGCGCTGTTGCCGGTCCCAACAATGTCTCGTGGTTCCCCCGGGGCCTTATCGCCGCTCCGCGCGCCGCCCGAGTTCGCGAGCGATTGACTCCCCGAATAAACTCGCCGCGTCGTGCGGCACGCGCGTTTCGGCGCGGGGCCAGTAGCCTTTGGCGCCAGAGGGGAGGTAAAATGAGGGGGAGGACGCACACACCGGAAGAAGTGGGGAGGGTCGACGGCGCGTGCCACCGCGCGCCGTCAGGTGGAGTGCGCGTGCCCGGGGACACCTTCAACCCCCTTTCATCCCCGATTTTTCAACCCCCTCCCCCCTCCCCACCCCCGCCAGCAGAACGGCGAGTTCCTTCGACGGATCTGATTCCGGAACTTATTGGGGTGAATCTCCTTTTTTTCTCTCTCTACGGCCTTATCGCTACGCTTTTCGAGATTTCTGGAAAAAATATGCCACCTCAAGATCTGAACAAGTGGCGATCCTTCGGAAAAGGACGGCACTTGGAGGATCCGGGAAAATCGGGATCTTGAAATTTGTTCGAGGCTGCTGACATCACGAGATTTTCACGCGTTACGATACCAAGGGAAAAAAAAGGATCGCGCTGAAAGATCCGGAGAAGTGACCATCTTTCGAGTTTCGAGTTGAAGAAAGTTGAAAATCGCTTTCAAATCGTTTATACGTTGTTGTGTACTGAGAATCCTTGGAAACTTGAAGACGGTACGAGATGCATGAGACACCAAAAACTGATCAAGTGGCGATCGTTCGAAAATCCTGACAACTTAGCGAAATTGTCCTTCCAAACGAAATCGGTTTTGTTGCATTAAACTTCGGAATCGGAACAAGTGGCGATCTCGTTCCCAAGTGCTTTCCTATTCGTTCTTTATTCCACGTTTAATACTCTGACTGAAGTCGCGATTTCGAGAAAAAAGTTTCATTAGACAAAACTTGAAGATCGGAACAATTTTCGTAGTGAATAATTTTCGTGTCACGTATATCTACATATCTATGGCGATATCAGAAAGAACACTCAAAAATCCGAACAAGTGGTGATCTTGGGAGGATCTTTTCCGAAACTTGAAGATCGCTTTCGCAACATTTAAGTATTGTGAATATCGCGAAATTTGGGATTTTTTTTATTTCAGAAAAAGATCTGTCGAAAAAAGGATGCACTCGAATTCAAGACGAATTCAGTACCTCAAGATCAATTCTAAAGCACATTTTTCAAGTAGGAATCTCTCAGAACTCACAAAAATTATTGTTGATTTTACAGAAAGTTTACTTTGGGTACATGACATTTGAAGATGCTGGAAATAATATTTGACACTTGAACTTTTTTTCTGGATTTGTTTCCAACATCTTGAATCTCACCCGAAAAGATCCTACTCAGCACTATAAGACGTGTGTAAATCTCGATTCCTTCGATTCGCTTTACGTTTCATCTAAAAAATACCAATTCTAGAATAAAAAAAAAAAAAAAGGAAGATCCCGATAATCCGAACTATACTTGTCAGAAAAGGAGCAATCTTGGTATCTGACGCTTCAAGAATTTTAAATCAACTATGGAAAAATCTTTGTACTCGATTTTTTCAGAGCTTCCAACACTTTCAAATTCGTTAAGTGGATCTGCTTCGTATCCACCAGCTCCGAATGTGGTTTTGCCGACACTTCAAGATCGATTTTATGACATTCTTCAAATACTAACATCTCAGAACTTTTTGCACAGTACCGATACCGAAGTAACACCACTATCTGCACACGACACTTCAAGAAGATCCTCAAAAAAGATGCCAAAACCCTCGACGCTTCAAATAAATCCGTGGAAACAGCGACACCAACAATCCATATACAACGATGTCTCGCAGAAAAGTACCCATTTTGGTACACGACACTTCAGAATCCTTGACACCGATTTCCATACCAAACTATTGGACATTCCAAGATTCTCCGGATTCAAGATCCTGAAATTCCCTTATCTCGGATTTCCAAAAATTTCCGTAATTTCGAAATGTTCCAAACTCTTCGTGCTACGAAAAATTCGATACGATTCCGAAATCAAAATCAGCAACACTTGGAAATGGATCGAGTTCCAAATTTGCCGTACTTTAGAAATGTCAGGCAATTTCCGTACTTGTACAATTTTCACAACTTTGGACGCTGCGAAATTTGCGGAAAACGCGGTTTTTGGGCATTTCCCGAAGTCCCCATTAACTGTCAACTCGCGATTTTATCGAGTCACTGGATCATACGCGGGGGAGTCGCGACGCACGTGGTCGTGACAGCGCGACCGGCGGCGAATAATCGCTGTGCCAGGATAACGAGGTTCGCGCGTCGACGAGTCGCAAGCAACTGAGAAACTGAGTGCTCTCGATCACGTTCGCGAGGTTTCGAGTGACTCCGTGCGCCAACCGAACCCGCACGACGCGGCGCGAACGACCTCGAGACGACGAGAAAGACCGGGGGATTATTCGCCGCCGCTGCTCCTGCCACCGCCGCCGCCGCCGCCGCTACTATGTACCAATAACGCCCGATTCCGCGCGTTTCGCTCGATGCCCTTTTTTTCGCCCTTCGCGTTCAAACTTAATTTATCGTGATAATCAGGGCCGGACAAACAATTCAACACTGGTTTATTCAATTGGCGAGAAATTTCATAATCGCGACTTTCAGGGGACTTTGGTATATTGAAGGTGAATGCACCTATGCATCCGTGCCCTACCTAATGTACTTTTATTATATTGATAACGCTTTAATATTTATGCATACTCAAATTCCAACAGGAGTAACTGAATTTTTATATGATTTTGTTTCGGGGCTTATGGCAAATTTTTGTTATCGACACTCGAGAATACACATCCACCCGTAAGCAATCGTCAATCAATGAGTCAATTTTAGAATGTGCAGCATTTTATTTCTTGACGCACACGAAAAAATCTGCAAAAATTAGGTGTGTGGCGGTCTTTTCTGACTATAGGGGGGTACTATGGAGGTAATGTCGAAAGTAATTATGAAAGATAATATCTAATTGTAATAAACGTATTTCACTTTCGAGAGTCTGTACTTACATACTGAATAGTCGTATTTGACGGATTAAATGACTGGTTGGCGAAGACACTCACCTGAAACAAAAACGACAACAATATTTCAGAAAAAAATCTTCAAGCTTAACAAAAAATGTATAATTAATGTTACTGAAGTCGAATTCGGCCAAATCGTTAAATGATCTGACTTTGCAATTCAACAATTGTTGAATGATACAGATTTCTCAAGTGATTCTAGTTTGTATAAAAACCTTATAAACAATTTTTATAAAAATTTTTATAAGGCCGGTTTTATGACAGTTTTATAAAATTTGCATTTTTTATAAAGTGGTTTTATAAAAGTTTTATAAAAAAATATTTTTTATGAACATTTTTTTCAACATTTTTAAAAATACGAAAAATTCTTCTAACCTTTTTTGGATCATTCTGCTGATGTATATACCATTTTTTATCAGTTTATGAGGCTCTAGCTCAAATTTCGTTTCGATAGAAATTTAAAAATTGTTTGGAGGCAGCGGGATTTGAACTTGCGACCTTTACATCAGAAATCCGACAGTCAACTTTCTTGTCTATCAAATCTATGTCAATTTGGATGCTCATTTTCAATTTGAGTTGAAGAATTTTCAAACTCTATAAAATCATGTTTTCAAGTTTTATAATTGCTAAAAAACATGATTTTCTATTCCCTCGTGTAACAAAAACGTATCAAATATAACTACAAGAGAAATTTCCTATATGAGGAAAGTTTTTTTTATAAAAATATGAAACTTTCTATAAAAATCGCGAAGTTTTTATGAAAATAAAGGTTTTAGAAGAAAATTTGGAGACTTTTACTGTTTTTATAAAAAAACAGATGAATTACATGAAAATTTTGACAGATTTTATAAAAGAATTTTTTCCATAAATTTGTTATAAAACCACTTTGTAAAAATCGAAAATTTAAATATCTTTTATAAAATCGACCTTATAAAACAACGAATTTTTATAAACAATTCGCTGATTTTATACAAATTTTGCCTGTTTGTACAAAAACTACAATCAGTAGGGTTTTAAAAAACTAGTTGGGAAACTTTCAAAGTTGATGTGAATTGACGAAGGTTTGTTAAACATATATGTTCATAAAATACCCTCCCCTAACTGGACAGAACCCTCGTCTGCTCTCTGAATTTTTCATTTTTCATTTCTAAGGAAAAAGACGAAATCCACTAGATTGATACAAAAAATAATCTGGCAACGCTGTTTGGGTCATTGCACATCCGGCGAGCAGCTCTGGTGGGGACACGACCATCGCTTCTCGCCTTATTACGCATCGGATCGCGATGCGATTATTTTCTCGATGCTCTATTAACAGCGCACTGGTAACGTCAAGTTCGCAAAACGCTCGCGGACAAACTCGTTTTTTACACTCACTTTTCGTCGTGCGTTCATGAAAAAATTCACAAGAACCTTAAATTTTACCTCTTCGTTATCAATAGCTCTTAATACGCAGCGGTATATCCAAGCGAAAACTAGAGTCCCTCGAGTCTTAGAACTTGCATATTACAACTGTTATGCGATCGCTGTAACTTGTCCAATAATACTCGAGGTAAGGATAATAATGAGCTTCAAGTGTCGTCGTTATAGTCGCTCATTCAATAGCCGTAGTTGTTGTATGATTTTTCCAAAGTGTGTTACTACAATTGAAATCTTTTTATACTGATTATATGACTAATGAAGAGTCTGCGGTCGGAAGGGGCTAACCCACATTTGAAAAAATTTTCAGGAAGACGAAAAAACTTGCTTGAAAGTTTGAAATAGTTGTCGAAATTGTATAAAACTTGAAACTGCTCAGATTCCCAGAAAAATAACGACTACAATATTTGTGTCACATTCCAATTTTTCGGCAAATCAAAAATCATCAAAAAAAGTCAAATTTTATGGCAATTTTGTATTCAAGGCGTCAGAGTGTTTTTCTTGATGGCGGAGAACTTGGCTGGATATAATTTCACTGAAGAAAGCCAATAACGCCAATAACTGAGAGGATTAGTTGGCTACGAAAAAAAAAGAAAAAAAAATGAATGGGGTCATTGAGAGGAGCCGGCCCCATGCTCAGCAAACGCCGCCGTTTGCTCTCGTTACACCGTTTCCTTCGATGCTTTCGTACTTGGAAGAATCTCGGTCATCGATCCCTCTTCGATTTAACGGGGAAGAAAATCCGTCTGACTACAGCCGCGCTATAACTACTTGTCCACTTCCATTTCTCCCCTGAATTACATTTTACTCGAATAAAACGCGGGAAAATCGTACAAACATTCGATAAATAAAGATTGTGCGTTCGAAAGGAGCTAATTACCGTTTCGAGAAGGTTGTTGATGAACTAAAGTAATATGATGTAAGAATTGACAAAAATGCGCACAACTATATCCACACCATTACTACTTCACCGCTTCCCTGAATTTGATACAGCTGAACTTCGATCGAGTAAACTTCGATAGAGTGCTCTCTAATCTACCGTGAAGATCTCGGCAGCGATAAGGCTCCGAGTTTCACAACAGGGAGTGAATTCCAGAAGCCTGGAAAGTCATTAATGCTTTGTCATTTTGGGTTTGGGTTCTTCGAGGTTTCTACCTGTCTTATCGTTACTTCGATCGAGTATAATGTTTACTTAAGACCCCCGAGCCGAGCACTCGATCGACGTTCAGCTGTATTTCTATTTCACTAGGTGAAATAACATTACTATAAAAAAATTGTGTTTATGGCACAACTTTGGATGTTGGTAACAATCTGCAATCAATATGAAGGTCACCAAGTACAGACGGACCCCTATTTTTTAACGAGCAGTAGTCTTGTGGTCAGGAATCGAAACTTAAAGAAACGATCGTAAAACAGACTCGAGATCTCGAGCGCTCATCAATCACTGTCGTTGTTCAATGCGACTCAATGATAATTCTACCTCGATTCCTAAAAATTGCTTGATCTAACTTTTTTAATATTCAAGGATCGAGCGAAGATGAGGCTCGAGAGAAGCGCAACGAATCGGAAGTCCAAGTTTGAAGTGTTCAAAAATAGGGGTCCGACAGTATTTCTTCATCGACAACGAAAAATCATCAACATCCTTCCAAAAATTCTTCGAACAAAACAATTCTCGATGACCCTGTGAGTAATACTGAGAAATGCCCAAAATTTTCGAGGAAATGTTTAATCATTTGCCAATTTTCTACTCTGATTGCTATCCCAATTTTATCACTGCAGACACTCTCGTAAAATCGGTAAAACCTATTATAATTATATTCGCGAATGACACCGAGAAAAACGAAAATGAAAAAAAGCCCGGCGATAATCAAGCCGTCGAAAAATCAAAAGGATCAAAATAACCCGGCTCTTGGGCAGGGTGAATAAAGTAGTCAACACAATCCTCGCGTTTGCGTCGCGTAACGGAGCACAATATAATTTGGAGTGCGGCAGCGCAGAGAGTGCGAAACAATGAAGCGCCATTTATTAGCGCCATTTACGTCGTTCGTAGGTCGCGCTGAATTTGTCCACGGCTCGCGTTTTGTGCTCTAAAAATGAGCTTGGAAATAATCGATCGAGCGATCGACGCCGGACGAGATTTCAATTTGCCGAGGGTTCAAAGTAGGCTAATCAGTTAATTCGCGTGACAATGTATTGAATCGATTTATCATCGGTGTTTTTTGTCGATTTCGATTCGAACATTTTTTCAAAAATGTTGAATAACTTTCAGACTCATCTATAGTCAAGTATATAAAAGAAACTCATTTTTCGAAACGAAATCCCTGTATTGTATTCCATCAGGTATTATAATTTGCAGCATTTGTATGAGCTTAAGTATGTAATAGCGAATCTAAAATTTTTGATTTTAAAATTCAAAAAAAAACTTGAGGTTTTACAACGTTTACAACATCGTGAAATTTCAAGAAAATATCGTAAAATTTATGAAATTAAAGATAAATTACGTACCTTCCACGAGGGACGATTTACTCTCCGATAAATGGGAGTCATGGGAGTCGACTCCCACATGACTCCCATTTGGGAGTCATGATTCCCAAGTTGGGAGTTATGATTCCCAGCGATTCCAAACTTTAAACGTGTCAAAACTCAATTACCTGTGATCTTTGAAATTCTCGAGAACTTCAAAGTTCTTGGACATTTCCGAAAACTTCAAAATTACAACATTTTTAAAACTCAGAAAATTTCCGAAACTTTTCAAACTTCAGTACTTTATAATTCTTTAAGACTTCGCAATTCCATGAACTTCCTAATTTTCCAAAGCTTTGAAGATTCCAAAATTTTGAAAATGTCAAAACTTGAAACTTCAAAATCTTGAAATTTCAAAAATTTTAAACTTTCTTTGCTTCAAAACTTCAAAATACTTATAAGTATGCGAAATTCCCAATAATTCAAAAATGTCAGAACTTGATCATTTTTTATCTTCGAAATTCTTTGAAACTTCCAAATTCTTGGAAATGCTAGAAACTTGAAAATTCCAACATTTGAAAAACTTCTCAAATTTCGAAAATTCTAGGCTTCATAACTTCACAATATTCGAGCGCCTTGAAACTTGCGAAATTTCCAGAACTGTAGAAATATAAAAACTCAATCATTTGCAATCTTAAAAATTCCAAAATTTCAAAGTTTATGAAAATTCTCAAAAAATTAAAAATTCCCACATTTTAAAAACTTGTAAAATTTCTGAAACTTCCAAAACTTCAAAATTCAAGAACTCTTCGAATATGCAAAATTACAAAGCTTTATAAGTTCTAAAACTTCATTATTTCGAAATTTCAAAGTTGTATAATTTCAGAAATTTCGAAATTTCTAGACTTCAAAACTCCAAAATACGTACGAACTTCAAAAATGGTAAAATTTCCAGACCTTGTTTCAAAACCTTGAGTTCTGACCTTCAAAAATGTCAAAACTTGATAATTTCCAATCTTGAAAATTTTAAAACTTCTACTTTCCAATATTTGCAGGACTTCTAATATTTCCGAAACGTCAAAATGTCAATTTATAATTCATAACAACATTTGATTGAGGAACCCCACCTGAAATCTTTGTCTCAGGCCTCGCAAAACCTAGTGACGACCCCGTCCGTGACTCCCATTATGGGAGTCAATGGGAGTCACGGGAATCATGACTCCCAGTTTGATTCCCAAGTTGACTCCCAGAGTGAATCGCCCCTCGACCTTTCTTAAAACTTATAAAGATTCATTATTGATCGCTTGTAACTTTTGAAAATTTTCGAGCAGGTACAAATTCCCAAAAATGTCTTATTATGTATTTAAGAAAATCCTCTATTTTTCTGAAATTCAATTTTTTGTAATCTGTTTTAAACTATTTCCGAGTTTTCGCATCGATAATTTCCTTTTTTTTTCATTTACAGTCGTTTTTTGATGACGTTGCGAAAATGGCGATAAAATAATTGGGATTCAGTATTTTAAAGCCGCCTATGATTTGCAAGCCCTTCCGTATCGATGTCGCTATTCACGCCACTGTCAATGTTGATACATTTTTCAACGCTCCCTCCTCCACCTGCGCTCCTATAAACCCCTAGATAAATTCCACGAAAAGTCGAACGACGCGTGCAAATCGCGAATTCGAGGCGCGCAATTTCAGTCGAGTGAAATCGGAAAAAAAATCCGGACAAATGGCAGGCCATCCAATCGCGGACGCGTCCCAAGATTGCCAGGCTAAGAACGCGCTGGTGGCAAAAGGAAACGAAGACGACGAGAGGACGGGAACATGTACATATAGATATATATACTATGTATAATAATGGATAAGAGGAGAAGCTGGCAGAGTTGAGTGGGTAAGGAAGGAGGAGAAGAAGGGAGGAATGAGGAGGAGAGAAACAGAGGGTCGAGGTGAGCAACAGTGTTTACACTCGGCGCTCGACAAACGCCATCCATGATCCCAGAAACCAGATCGCGGCTTTCGCCCCGAGTCGGCCAGAACGCGCCGTTGTTATTCCACGACCGAGCTCCTTTAGCATGTCCTGATATCATATTGCCAGAAACAGTTGCTTGACTTTTAGAGTTTGCTTTTTGTATGGCTACAACTATTTGCATGCCTTTAAGCAGCCAATCATTAGCCGTCTAAATCCCAAATTTTTCTTACTTCGAGCAATCGGTTTTCTTATACGGCTACAAGTAGTAGGGGAGACCGGGGCTGGTTGGCCAACTTTTTACCTACGAATTTTGTATGACTCCCCTTTTGAAGTTAATAAAAATTCGATTTCACTATGACAAAGTGCATACCCTCGGCTTGTACTGTGAATTTTTTCATACATTCATATCAATTTTTCAAAAAAAGACAAATATTTTCACAATGACATGACGGATCGGCCAACCTGCCCCGAGCACGGGGCAGATTGGCCAAGTGGTTGGGGCAGGTTGGCCAATTTGAGAAAAAATCGTATGGAGTACAACAATAAATTTTCAAATTAACGAAAAAGATATCTGATTTACTTATTCATCGAGGAAATAATTTTTTCAATCGAAGGCTACTGTATACGAAATAATTATTACGTTAAAAAATTTTTTGTTCCTATAACAGTGTATAGAAATTCAAACTTCATCCACGCGTTTCACCGAACTTTTTTTTTGGTTGGAGCCACCTGAGTTTGGATTTTCATTGGAAAATTTCACTTAGTAAATACATTATCTTGAACTGCATGCTGAATAAAAATTGCTTATTCGATTCCAGAGTATTGGCCAACCCGCCCCGGCCCTGTTTTTCAAAATTAGATTAATTTTTTAGGTCAAGAAATGTAAACCATGAATTCGAGCTATACTTCATTTTAAACCTCATGGCATGAACAACTGGTAACCGTTTTTAGTTGGTTTGAAATCAATCGTTTATTGATTCAGAAAACGAAAAAATCGGGAAGTGGAAATTTTACTAACTCGAGTAGAAAACAGTTTTTCGGTTATATTTTCGACACGCGTGAGCACAATGCAATAAAATTACACCGGAAGTCTTTTTACAACATATTACACTCGTATTTGACGCGGTGGCCTTATAAACATTTCCGGTATTTAAAAACAAAGCATTGGCCAACCTGCCCCATTGGCCAAACAGCCCCGGTCTCCCCTACACCGGGGCTTATTACACGCCTGCAAAGCGAGCGATAATAATTCGTATATATTATATAGCGCACGAATGTTATGTAAGAACGAATTTCTGGGCTAACGAAATTTTTCCAATTCTTTTGTAAATGGTTAGTATCTACTACTATAGACTTGGAACACGCCTGTACAGCAGAAAATAATACGAGTATGATAGCACACTTCGTGTAGATGGTAGAAAAAATTTCTCGGCTGCTCCAGTGTGTTTTCATGCTGCTACGTACTATTATAGACTCACTACTTGCCCGACTTGATCAATGTTTTCAAAAATTATGGAATTCACAGTGAATTGTAGAATGCCCCTGGAAAAAGCCAAAAATTTTGGAATATTTCACAAGATTTCTAACTTTTTTCGATTTTGAAATAACCCACAATATCATTTGTTTAAATTTGTTTGAATTAGAGTGTTTATAATAAAAAAAATAATGATAAAACATCGAAAAATTCAGGTACCAAAAATGTTCTCGGGGAATGTTGTAGCTTCGTGTAGCGTGCATGAGTCAGATCTCATGAAACATGAAAACATTAATTCCAGGGTGCGCGTCAAAGAATTTTCTCAGTGGTTCTTTTGATCGGGAAATTGGACGCTGTAATTTCCGTGTGCTCGAAATGAAATCGATCGCTGTCATATCATTTCGTTATTCTGACCCACATTTTTCCTCACATAAGACCAGGATTTTATGGGTTTAAGCTTTGATCCTCCACTACGGTTACACATCGATTACGAGGGGTTGGTTCGAATTAATATATGCAGATTGGAATAATCTCCAACTGACGCTCTTCTCCCTTATTGTTCGATTAAATTACTAGAGTTGTATGAATTTCGATTCAAACTTTGCTTATTCACAAAATTCAATTACGACTTTAACACACTCACAATTATTAGCGAAAGAGTGCAAGCTTATACAGTGCAAACATTTAACTTATTAAAATAATAAAAGGGTACTTTTTGAATAGTTAAAATATTCATCTTTCCCATGTGCACAGAGAAAAGTTGCTAGATCAAAAACGATAAACTCCTAAACTATCCTAAATCCTGAATTCAATTCTAGTCTAGTGTTAAGTTTACACTTAGAGCTTGCAATCTGGCTTATTAGTCGAATCACAAAGATCGTAAAACAGTCGTAATAATATTACGACTCGAGGTCATTGTATGGGATAAAATAATGTCAAAAAACTCGGGCGCGTCACGACGAATCGGAAGCAGCTACAGCTGAACTTCGATCGAGTAAACTTCGATAGAGTGCTCTCTAATCTACCGAGAAGATCTCGGCAACGATAAGGCTCCGAGTTTCACAGCAGGGAGCGAATTCCAGAAGCCTGGAAAGTCATTAATGCTTTGTCATTTTTGGGTCCCTCGAGGTTTCTACCCGATGGTGTTTCTACCCGTCTTATCGCTACTCCGATCGAGTATAATGTTTACTTAAGACCCCCGAGCCAAGCACTCGATTGACGTTCAGCTGTATTAGGCAGACAGATTCCAAAATTCAAGATTGCAAAAATTAAATTTTGCAATCCAAGATTGCAAAATTTCGAGCTTCATGTGTAAATTTTCTATAACATAATCTAAGAGAAGAAGAAGTACTCGGCAACAGTCGCGTCCCCGTTCGTCCTCGGCGTATCCAGGTCAAACTCGCGCCCGAGAGTGACGAAGAAAAAGCCACGAAACGCACCCCTCCCTCCCCAAAACAGCCCGAGACCCGCACGTACGCAATACGTCGTACGTCTGTATACGTATATCTCGTTATATATACGCACCAAGAGTGGCTCGGGGCCGGCGACTTATCGACGCGGCTCATACGCGTTAAAGCGCGTCGGAGTGACGCTCCTCGCATAAAGTGGCGGAAAATTTTCGGCTCGGAATCCGTGAAAGCGGGGAAAGAAGATCAATAAAGTGGTGTGCCATAGTGGTGCCGCGCTGTTCTAGTAGCGGCTGCCTGGTGTGTATTATTAAGCGAAGGTGTGGAGATCGAGAGGGAGGAAAAGAAGAGGGAGATCGAGGGGAGGAAAACTGGGGGCTGAAAGGGGGATAAAGAGAGGGTTGCGTCAGGGAGGATCGCGCTGAGCCTTAAAGCGCGATCACAATTGGCGAGGAGCAAAATAGTTTCGAAATTGAAACTGGGGAACTCGTGAGTATCACAATTATATGCGAATCCTCGAAAATGTATAGTTGGATTCAGTATCGAATAAAATACCCTTCGATTAATTCAATATACCATTCGATGAAATTCACATGTTAGTGGAATGCAAATTCTACTTGAGCGATTTATATGATTCCCAAATGAATCAAGATTTTGAGGTTTGAATTTCAAAAACTACAAGTTCGCTTTTAATCCGAAATCTATGAAATTTCATACACGTATCAACATAGTAGGAAAACTCATTGTGGCGAAATGGGTATTTGCGACACGGTTTCGACACATTGTGAACGGGCCTTAAAACACCCTCGTTGCCATACCTGCAAGCACTACTTACGAACCCACACTGGCTTTCGGCCTATACGCCGTGGGAATGTGCGCGCGCGATTTCCTCGCTATGTGTGGATACTTGTGGGTGTTTGCCGCATAGGGAGAAAGGCACGAAATATGGAACGACTCGAAAAAAAACTTTCAAGGAAGGGTTACGAGCTATGATCTGTATCAGTTATTATAAGCTGTAGTAAAAAAGATTACTCCTCAAGGTACGTAGGTTTAACGTGAGCGTGGGTAAATAAATGGAAGAATCACATTCAACTTACATAAATTAGATGACTGAGAAGTATCTCGAAAAATCCGTAAAATCGACCGACTTTTCAAAATGCACTCATTTGTCGGAGCTTTCATAATTCGGCGTCGAAATTTTCCAGCAGCTACACGCTATTTTTTCGGAATTTCGAGTTTAGACGTTTATAGACGTAGAGGAATGCGCAGAAATCTCGAAAGTGCTTAGAAATTCCACCCACAGAATCGAAGGACAGAGAAATTCTAGACAAATCCAAGACTCCGAAGTTTCAAAATGATGGCAACCCAAAAAGTGGAGTTTGTATTTTTTTTCTCAAAACTGGACTATTTGTAAGATCCGAATGAGAAGTATTTTGATACACTGAGAAAAATGTTGGTCAGTTCCGTTACGTCCAACTGAATTTTCAGTTGGATTGGTTACGATTGAAATTCTCAGTTCGGCTGACGGATATTTCAATGACTTCAATTGCTCCTACTGAACGAAAAAGCTAGAGCCGATGAATGAGCTATTTTATTTATTGCCTCTATAATAAATTTCTATTAGAACAAGTGTCAGTTCTAGTCAACACGACTGAAAATTTTCAGTGACAACACCCCCTCAACTAAGTTTTTTAGTTGGGCCGGTTCCAACTCAGATTTTAAGTTAGACTGACCGAATTTATCAGTGATAACGTGTTGACAACGGAATTTTTCAGTTGGAACCAACGAATATTCCCGTTGCTCCAACTTTTATCGTTTTCTAACTGAAAAAATGTAGTTGTACTGACTGACACGACTTTTCTCACTGTATTTGCGAATAACCAGTCCCTTCAAGAAGTATGTAAAAAAATTGTGGAGTCAGTTAGTTAAATTCAATTCGACCAGACAGCTGAATAATCTAAGAGAGCGAAAGATTTGAATAATAATTCGGCGGTGGTGGTGAATTTCCGTGAGATCCCGGATTGTTCCTTCTCGCGATATGACGGATTCCCGTTAGATCGCGAGGGAATGCCATATCATACCGAATCCGCAGTGGTGCCCGCGCGGGACCGTGTACATAAGAGAGTCGCCTCTCTCAGGCCATTGAACTGGCGTAATACGCATGGCTTTTGGTACGGTCCAGTTGTAATGCCGCTCTCTTCGAGTTACAATTGGCACAGGAAAACGAAGATTAGAAACCTCGCTCCACATGACATCGCGCTGGAAAAAGGACGGCCGCTCGTTGTGTAACAGTAACGGCCGAATCCCGCAATATCGTTCCTCCTCCGCTCGCGCATCGAAATCCCCACGAAATCGTCTCAACAATCATTCATTCCGCGATAAACCAACTTTTTCCGTCATTTATTTTTGTCAAATAAAGAATTGCGACGAATTAATTGTGTTTCCACAATCACGACTGTCAGAATTCGTATCTTCTAGATTTTCTGAAATTTCACAGCCCAATTTCGAGTTCGGAATTTTTACACTTTCGCGCTTCGATTTTCCAAGTAAATAATTTTTTGATATCATAAACATTATAGTTTCTATGTTTTTAAATCATTAAACTTGCAAAGTTTTCTAACTGAAAACCATTGTCTCAAGAAAGGGGGACGGTTATGTACACTTAGATTATTTTCATAAAGTAAATCAGAAGTCAACCCCGTGAGAAATTTTCTATAGTTTTGAAAAATCGGAAATCAAAAACTTTTATGAACTGGAGGAAAAAATACCAGTGTTTTCAACCTTTCTAAGTGTTTTCAACATTCCAAATGTTGTGATGAAATTCAAACGAAATCTGTTGGAAACTGCTCTCCTGGAAGTGTTAGGAAAGGAAGTTGCGATACCACTGAGTCAGACAACAGTTTCAACACTTTCCAGTCGAGAACCACTGACAATGAGAAGACTCTCCGCACGAGCACAGTGGCGTAGGTATTGTCTCGCGCGTACGCGGGAGTGAGATCAAGAGTTCAATAAATGGAAAGAGGCCAAAGACCGATTCAAAGTCGCCTCAATTTATGCGGCGAGTTGACGCTTTCTCGCGGCCCACCCACTTCCACCCCCCTATCACGTGGTAGCAAGTAAGCAAGAGCGCTGTTGGATCATTTTCTGATTGATATTCTATTTCGAAAAGTGATATTTCATTCATCGAATGATTTCATGGTTCCCCTACGTTTTTTACAGTTAAAATAATAAATTCATCGCCTAATCGAACCATTTCCGAAATGGATCATGAATATCGATAACTGTGTGAAGCTGTACTCAAAAATTTCGCCTGCTGATTGAGCATGATAAATAAAATGAATGAATGGACGTACATATAAATGACACCACTCAAAGAAAAGTTTTTTGCCAATGAATAAAACTTACTAAAATTAAAGAAATAAATTTAGTTGTATTTATACACTTAATAATATATTATGTTCCAAAGGGCAAGAAGTTTTTTTGGACGAATGTGAGTTTATATTCCGAGGCGAAGCCGAAGAATATAATCGTATGAGTCCAGAACATCTTTTTGCCCTTTGGAACATACGATACTTGATACATCGAAGGCAATAAAAAAGGTTTTTCGGGCCCGAGCAGGCCAATAAAGGACCGTTTATTGCACTGAGGTGTATAAAATATTTTTTTTCAACTCGAATAAATTTATTCGTTCAAAAATATTTAGTGGGAATGAATAAAGTTGTTTTTCGGGCTGAGAGAAACATATTTTCACTTCAAGTTAGTCGTTATTCATTCTATGGCAAAGTTTTTATTCAGTTATAAAAAAACTTGAACTCCAGCTGAATAAATGACTCATTACTCAACAAATAAAATATCAAGTACGATCAATAAAATATCCAATTCGCAGTAAACAAATCATTTGCAGTTTTCTGACATATATTTTGTTAACGTGAAAAAATATCTACTCTATAGAGTATTAGATATTTTCGAGCCAAAATTGGAGACTGTTTGAGACCGACTAGAGAAGTGACCCTTGATTGCAGTTTTCTATCACCTTTTTAAAAAAAATATGCATTATTTAAATTCAATTAAATTTTAAAAATCGTTGGGTTGAGTAAAAAAAAGTTTGCAATACAAAATATTGCTTATCGAAGGTTTTTCATATGACCACGGTGAACATCCGAAATTGAAATTCTTACCTAAATAATGGGATCGAACGCGGGACCTGCCTAATACAAACCTATACGCATTTGTAACCTGTATTGTACATATTCAATCCCACCACAACTGAAACTCACAGTTGTGCTGTAAAATCGATAATTAAATTGTTTCTTCCAACTTCGTGCTGCGAAAATCGACCCCAACGCTGAACCTTGGCCTTTTCCGCGCCATTTCTTGCGGCCCCCGTCACTATTTGACGTGGGAGTAAAGTTCGTCCTTTCGCGACATTTTAAAACGCCGTAAATCTCCGCGAGATAAAAGAAAAAAAAAAAAAACGAATTCGACAATTTCAATCTCGGCTACTTTTTTTGCGCTCGATCTAAATGAGAAGACGACGAGCTGCGGCGTCGCCTTTGCTTCGCCGGCTCATTGGCGCGGGAGATAATTAAACGGACGCGACAGTGGCACGAAGTCAATTTACTCGAGTGGTGGCATCCTGGGGTTGGAAGGAAGTCATCCATGGGGCCGCGAAACCGGGCAAAGAGAGGGCAAACAGTGAGATAGTAAGGCTGGAAGGGATGATTTCCACCGCCCCAAAATTTTAGCAAGTCTACAGAAAAGATGGCAGGCTCTGAACGAAGTGAAAATACATTATAATAATCAAAGCTGATTAAGATCGATGCACCCCTCAAGAAACACTTTCTACAATGATGTACTTGGGAATCAAAATTCTCAAATCCCGTAGAATAAACAAGTTACTATGTTACATGGAATTCAACTGATTCGTTTCTTCAACTTATAAATGTTTCGTATAACCAGAAAATAATGTTAAAAAATGAATTTGTGTTTTAAATGTACAGCTGGATCTCGATAGAGCGTGATTCGATAAAGCGCGCTCTAAT
>JAPYZK010001107.1:0-21677 GCA_030522785.1 Platygaster equestris | reverse complement strand
TCAGAATCCAAAATTTTCCAACCATCGAATTTAAACTACTAAAGTCTGGAATTATATAATCTGAATCTGAATTCTGGAAATTCCGGTTTCTAATACACGAATTTTCAAATTTGAAATACTGTAATTCCAAAAAATTTCCGAAGTATTTCGACTGCACAATAAAAAAAATGTGATTTCATCACATGATATTTAAATTATATTATCGATAAAATGTCTAAATTCGAATTTCTAGTATCGAAAGAACAACTTTAAAATTTTTGCGTTCGAAAATCAAAATGATTCAGAAACCAAAAATTTCTAACCATCGAATCAAAACTACCAAATTCTTAAATTTTACAATCTTTGGGCTTGAATCTAAAATCTATAAAAATTCCGATTTCCTATACACAAACTTTTCAATTTGCAATTCCATAATTCCTAAATATTTCTGAAGTATTTTAACTGCATAATAAAATAAAATGATATATAATCAAATTACATTATAATAAATCTCTATTATCAATACAATATGTGAATTCCAAATTTCTAGTATCGACACAACAATTTAAGAATTTCTGCATTCGAAAATTCAAATCTTTCAGAATCCAAAATTTTCCAACCATCGAATTAAAACTACTTGAGTCTGGAATTCTACAATCTTCGGACTTAAATCTGAAATCTGAAAATTCCGATTTCTAATACACGAATTTTCAAATTTGAAATGATATAATTCCAAAAAAATTCCGAAGTATTTTGACTGCATAATGAAAAAATGTTATTTCATTACATGATATTTAAATGATATTATCGATAAAATGTCAAATTTCAAATTTCTAGTATCGAAACGACAAGTTCCAAATTTCTGCGTTCGAAAATCAAAATGATTCAGAATCCAAAATTTTTTAACCATCAAATCAAAATTACTCAATTCTGAAATTCTACAATCTTTGAGCTTAAATCTAGAATCTATAAATATTCTGATTTGTAATACACGAATTTTCCAATTTGCAACTCTATAATTCCAAAATATTTCCGAAGTATTTTAACTGCATAATAAGATTACATTATAATAAAACTCTATTATCAATGCAATATGTAAATTTCAAATTTCTAGTATCGAAACAACAATGTCCAAATTTCTGCATTCGAAAATTCAAATCTTCCAAAATCAAAAATTTTCAAACCATCGAATAAAAACTACGAAATTCTGAAACTCGAAAATCTTTGGACTCAAATCCGAAATTTCCGAACATGTTCATAAATTGTGATTATAATTTTCTTGCATTCTATCGAATTCTGATGTCTAAATTTCCAAATTTCGATATTTTTCTTATTTTATGACTCGTGATAAGAACTCTATTACAGTTTTTAATTCAAACGTCAATGTTTCTGTATCTCTCAATTTCAAATTCAAGCTTCCGCGATTGTAGAATTCGAGAACGTACATCTGAAATTCAATTTCGAAGCTTCCAGATAAGAGTTCGTTCGCCCTCAAAAAGTAATTTCTCATTCGGTGCCCCTTTTCTATTCCAATTCAGTCATGCAACTTCAGGAACATATTTTCGGAATTTTTCTTAATCAACGACATAATTGGAATATACCGTACACCACAGAATACTCGTTTTTGCGAAATTGCTCGAGATGATTAATCTACTTATTATCATTACATGTACTTGGGGAATGAGATACGTGATTGAAAGTCACCGTTAGAGTTGAGTTAGACCAATTTTTCAACTCTGGTGAAGCGATTCAGTGAACTTGGACAGTGAGGAGTTTTTTTATCATTTTTCTGTATCGTTTACGACGTTTTATTTCCATGTCTTTTGTTCAACTAATCTTGTATTATTTTTTTATTTTGTGTAGCTTGTGACTTTGATTACACTTTATATTTCCCTGTATACATCAAAATGAGGTAGTTCAATGAATTTTTTTAATTTAATATAATTAAAAAAGATGTTTTGTTTCCAAGTAAAGAATTTCTGAATTTACCAAATTTCTCGATCAATGGAAAATTTTAAACATAGTCGAAATCATACGAAATTCTCGTAAATTTTTCCGATTTGAAAAATAAAATAGTTTTTGATTTAAAAATGAAGTAGTCAAGTGAATTTTGTCATGATTAAAAAAATATATATTTTCGTTTCTTCGATCAAATATTTTTAAATCCACTAAAGTTTTCGATCAAAGGTAAAATTTAAACATACCCGAAATCACTCGGAATATTATTTAATTTTTCCTGTTACAAAAATGGAGTAGTTTCCGATGTAAAAATGTAGTAGTTCAGTAAATTTTGTTATGATTAGAAAAATATATATTTTTGTTTCTTCGTTCAAATATTTTTAAATCCACCAATTTTCTCAATCAGCAGAAAATTTTAAACATACTCGAAATCATTTGAAATTTTCGTAAATTTTTCTGATTTCAAAAGTTGAGTAGTTTCTGATTTAAAAATGAAGTAGTTCAGTGAATTTTTTTATGATTAAAAAAATATAGTTTTTCGTTTCTTCGTTCAAATATGTTTAAATCCACTAAATTTCTCGATCAAAGAAAAAATTTAAACAACTCGAAATCATTCGGAATTTTATTTAATTTTTCCTATTTCAAAAATAGAGTAGTTTCCGATTTCAAAATGTAGTAGTTCAGTGAATTTTTTTATAATGAAAAAAAATTATTTTTGTTTCTTCGTTCAAATATTTTTAAATCCACCAATCTTCTCGATCAGCAGAAAATTTTGAATATACTCGAAATCGCTCAGAATTTTATTCAATTTTTCCTATTTAAAAATGGAGCAATTTCCGATTTCAAAATTGAAAAATAGTTCAGTAAATTTTGTTATGATTTGAAAAAGTATTCTGCGATAAAATATTTTCAAATCCACCAATTTTCCCGATCAGAGGAAAATTTTAGATATACTAGAAATCGCTCGTAAGTTTCGTAAATTTTTCCGATTTTAAAAACTCCCCTCAAATTCTAAATGTATTGATTAATATCAATTTTTAATTTTGTCCTGGATTAAAATTCATACATGTATGAATTTTATACGTATTATTTATATATTAATATTATTATATAATATTATATTTATCATTTATATATTTAATATTATTATTATATAACATATAATAATATTATTATTGTATAATATTATAATATAATAATTATTATTATCGTTATTTATATTATTTATATAATTTTATATGTATTATTTTATGTGTATTTTTATTGTACATGTATGTCCATTTATTTTACAAAAATAAATTTTTTTTTGTCCCAATAAAGACGACTCAAATAATATTGGAATTTTTTTCCGGACTTGACCCAAACTTGAATAAAAACGGTGCAATGTTTGCGAAGGAAGTAATTTTGCAAAGCTGATTTCGCGAAGAACAAATGATCTTATTCGTGTCTTCCATCGTCAGATGGGAGAATAATCCGGAAACCGGCAAGGCTCTATGCTGTTTAACGGAAATGCAGTATCGCTAACCGTGATGCGATGAATAGGCCGCGCACTCCGAGCAATAAACTTGTCAATAAAGTGGAATGGTTCGAACGCGCGATCTATGATTTCCGGGAAAAATATCGCCGCGGTTATTACTTTCCGCCTCTGCGAGTTATGTGCTAAACTTTGTTTATGCTTTTTTCCCATTTTCATTCTTCCAGGGAGCATTTTTTCAACCCCTATTATACATTTATTAAAAATTTGCTCGGACTTTCAACAATTCCACAATCTTTTTTATATTTCTTTAGTAAAAAAATCGGGCAAGTATTGAGAATTGCATGCATTTTCCACTGCGGTTAGTAGTTTGGGCAAAAATTTTAGTAATTTGGAGGAATTTCGTGAAATTTCCTCGACATTTTTGAGAACTAAAGACATCGGAAAACCGTAGAAAACAGAGGATTGGTTTTTTACAATTTTTTCAAAACACCGATTTCGGTAACGACCGAATATTTGATATTTGATCATTTTTCGAGAACTCGAAAATTTTGAGCATTCTAAAAGGATGAAAAATTGTTGATTTTTCAGAAATTTTGAAAAGTGGCAATATTTAGAAAATTTTGAAAATGTTAAAAACTTTGAAAATGAACAAGATCTTTTAAAGAATATGAAAAATTTCGGAATTTCGGGAAATTCGTTAACTTTGAACGGTTTAGAATATTCAAAGATTTATGAAGTATTAAGAAACTGGAAAAACGAAAAAATAATGAACATTTGAAAGAATTTGAAAATTTGCAAAAATTCGTAATTCTCAAAATTTTCAAGCATTTTGAAAGAATCATTTATTTTACAAGAAGGAAATATTTATTTACTTAAGAAGCATAATTTTTGATAATTTAAAAAACTGACTACATTTCTAAAATTTCAAAAATGTTGAAGACATTGAAAATGAACAAGATCTTCCAAATAATATGAAAAATTTCAGAATTCAAAAAAATTCATAGCATTCAACAATTTGAAAGTTACGGAAATTCCCCTCAACTTGAGGATCATTTCGACCACTCAACTTGAGAGTTAATCCTCAAGTTAAGAGTTAACCCTCCAGTTGAGGGGAATTTCCGTAAAAGATGGCATATACATATATCCTTCTATATTCTATAGATATCCCATAGATATACAAAAAACCTCTTCCTAAGTTCTCAAAATACACTAACAGAAAAATTCCTATCATTTTCAATTTCCTAAACCGACTTAAAAACACATTTCAGACCAAAATAAAAACTCCAAATTGGACCCTGGCGCAACCAGGGACATTTTCCTCGCGTATTCCATGTACGATCACATTACGATGATGACGTGCAAAAAACTGTCGTTCTAAACTCCTTATTTTTTGCTCAACTGATCGTCTATGGCCTTTCATTTCGCCGTGTATGTACACGCGTGACGGAATGAGAGCGTATTTTTGTACTTTGAGTTATTCAGTTAACATGGCCTTGCTTTTATAAGTCTGGGTCGCCGATGCAACGCGATCACGATCCGCTTGAGCGCACTTTTGACGTGCAGCTTCTAACACGCGCGCTTTATTTTCCCGATGCGCCATTTTTTTCCGACATGAAATTCTAAACGGTTTATTATCTTCTCCGATCATCTGTTTCCACTTTGATTGAAACACGCTTTTTGTTTGTTTCCATAATGAAACAGGAGAATAACAGAGCTTGCGGGATCGATTTATTAATAGCAGAGTAATTAAGCGTAGTATGAGCTCATGATAATCTTTTTTTTAGATTTAATTTATAAAATTGTTCATCTATTTTATTTTGAATATGTATAGTTAAATGAATAATGTGGAGAAGAGTTAAAATTCTTAATTTTTGGATGCTTATTGTCATTGAATTTTCAACCATTTCTTCAATTGCTCGTTTTTTACTTCGATTATTTTGTGTTTTCTTCGTTTTTGTGAGGAAGAAATTCGCCAAATAATATCTACAGATAACCGATACAATCAGTAGTTGTAATTGTATTACTGTGGATTGTTTTTCGATGAGTGAATACGAACGAGTTAATTATCAGTGTCGCAATTAAAGTTTCATGAATGAATGAATAAAAAGTTTTCAATAATTGGCAAAAAACTCAGAGATTGACATGCTGCGAATTTCATTTCAATGAGTTCGGTTGTTTTATTGACAAATTTTCTGTGTCTGAATGATAAATTTTTCGATTAAAAAATTGCCAGAATTATACACTAGATTTTTTTGGTGGTAATTTCAGTCTAAGTTAAATATTTTTGGACGAAATTGAGATTTCGTTAGAATTCGAAACGTTTCGTACTTTTTTACGATTTTAAAACATCGAAAAATAGTTGGAATTACGAAATATCCATCAGTTTTTATATATACGTGCTATGTGATTGAAAAAGAAAATAAGTCAATCGATATAAAATACATAAAATTCCATAATGGTTAAATTGCAAAATTGCCCTAGTCACCCACACCCGCAAGCCGATAATTACGGAAAGAGGCTCGATAATTTTCTCCCCGTTATGATCGCCTAGCGATATAAATTGCTAGTAATTGGGTACAGGCAAGTCGCGATACAACGAAAAAGGCTATGGGGGGGGGGGGGGGAATGTCCTCGATTGCGCCTCTTCGAAAAAAAAAGAATTCCAACATTTTTCAAGATTTCGGATTTCAAAATTTTATAATTTTCCAAATTTTTGAAATCGTCGAAATTGTATAAAATTACTTACATTTCAAATATTTTCGTTGATTTAAACATTTTCAGACATTTGAAAATTTTGAGGAATTTCGAACTTTTTAGATGTTGAAGAAATTTCCTTAATTTTCGAAATTTTCGAAGTATTAACCGTAATAAAATTGAGAATTTATACAATTTCGAAAACTTGCCGAAAACGTCAATTTTTGATGTTTCCAACAATTTTTAAATTCAAAAAGTTTTTGAAAATTCCAAAATTTTCAAAATTTTCGGATTTCCAAAATTTTATAATTTCCTAAATTTTTTCAATCTTTAAAATCGTCGAAAATTACCAACATTCCGAATATTTTCACTGGTTTAAAAATTTTTGGACATTTGAAAATGTTGAGGAATTTCAAACTTTTTAGATATTGAAGAAATTTCCTTTATTTTCGAAATTTTCAAAGTATTGACTATAATAAAATTAAGAATTTCTACAATTTCGGAAATTCCATGATTTTAAAAATTCATAAAAATTCTCAGATTTTTAAAAAATGCGCGATTTTGGGATTTTTTGGAAACTTTCAATAATGCCAAATTTTCCTAAATTTTCAAATATTTTCAAAAACTTCATGAAATCTTCAAAAATTGCGAAACGCTGAAAATTTTCAATCTGTAAAACTTGCCGAAAACGTCAATTTTTGATGTTTCCAAAAATTTGTCAATTTTTTGAAACATCATCTTTTAAATTTAAAAAGTTTTTAAGAATTCCAAAATTTTCAAAGTTTTCGGATTTCCGAAATTTTATGATTCCCCAAATTTGTGAAATCGTCAAAATTGTCTAAAATGCCTAACATTTAAAAAATCTCCACTGATTTAAAAATTTTTAGAACTTCGCACATTTTGAGGAATTTCGAACTTTTTAGATACTGAGGAAATTTCCTTAACTTTCGAAATTTTCAAAGTATCAACCATAATAAAATTAAGAATACACACAATTCCGGAAATTCCATAAATTTTGAAAATCCATAAAAATTCTCAGATTTTAAAAAAGTGCGTGATGTTGGGATTTTTTAGAAGCTTTTGATAATTCCAAATTTTCCTCTACTTTCAAATATTTTCGAAAACTCAAAAATTGCGAAATCCTGGAAATTTCCAATTTGTAAAACTTGTCGAAAACGTCAATTTTTGATGTTTCCAAAAATTTGTAAATTTTTGGAAACATTATCTTGTAAATTTAAAAAGTTTTTAAAAATTCCAAAATCTTCAAAGTTTTCGGATTTCCGAAATTGTATAATTGCCCACATTTTTTTAATCTTTGGAATTGTCTAAAATTACTAACATTTCAAATATTTTCACTGATTTAAAAATTTTTAGAAATTTGAAAATTTTGAGGAATTTCCAACTTTTCAGATATTGAAGGAATTTCCTTAATTTTCGAAATTTTTAAAGTATTAACTATAATAAAATTAAGAATTTCTACAATTTCGGAAATTCCATGATTTTGAAAATTCATAAAAATTCTCAGGTTTTTAAAAATGCGTGATGTTGGGATTTTTTGGAAACTTTCGATAATTCCAAATTTTCGTACATTTTCAAACATTTTCTAAAACTTCATGAAATCTTCAAAAACTGCGAAACGCTGGAAATTTTCAATTTGTAAAACTTGCCGAATACGTCAATTTTAGACATTTCTAAAAACGTGTAAATTCAGAATGTATTCAAAAATTCGAAATTTTTTTCAATTTTTCCAATATTTTCGATATTTTTGTAACATACGAATGTATATTTCGAAGAATTTTTTTAAATTACGAAAATTTCCAAAATTTTCGGATTTATAGAAACTATTCACAATTTCAAAAAACATTTTAGAATTCTGAAAATTTTAACATTTTTTCGTGTTACAGGAAATTTTTATACATTAAAAAAAAATCACTAAAATAACTTTAATTAATTTTAAAACTTCAAAATTTCGAAGTTCTTGAATTATCAAGAATTCTCAATAATTTCCAAAATTTTTCGAAGTTCGCCAAAACTCCCAAAACGATCCATCATCAAATCATTCATTTCTACAGGAAAAACGCCATTTCAGCTGCATTCATAAATTTTTCCCCTATAATCGTCATTACTCAAAAACTCAATTAATCGTCAATTTACATCGTAAGAAAAAAAATGAAAAAAAAAAAAATCAAATAACTCACCCATGAACGCCGATGGGATCGAGGTGAGGAATTGCTTTTGGCTGCGTACGGGCACTCCGTTCTCTGGATCTTGCATCTCCTGTACCAACCCCTCCATCTGAAATTATTCGAAATCCGGAAAATTGAAGGATTATGGCGGCGCGCGAGTTTGATTGGAACATCAATCGATTAAAACGAGAGGCAAACGAAGCGGCTCGGCAAATGTTTCATCCGAATTTTCGAGGGGTGGCGAAGGGGATGGGATTTTAAGCAGGGCGCCGTCTTAATTCAGATTCGCTGAATTCCAGTTACTCATTGGGGTTGATTGCACTTAACTGACAAAGAGTGGAATTATACTCATTTATTATGAGATACTGTTCAACGTCAGTGAAGTTTCGCGCATTAACAGTAAGGCCATCAATATCTGACGAGTGGAAATTCAAGAGTTCGTCTCTGAAAATCTAAATAAGTGGTTTTCGCCACTTGTTGTTTCAATGGACTGATGAAGTAGATTTCCACTGATTAGTCATTAAAATTTGAAACTCATTTTCAATTTATTTAAAAATTTCGAATTTTGAAAAAAATACATGAAAATCATAAGAATAATGAAAAATTGAATAATTCATTCGAAGAATCATACTGAAAACACCCTCAAAATATTGGAAAAACGAAACAATGACGTTGAAAAAAATTAAATAAAAACAAAAGATGTAAAAAAATTAGAAATGATGAAAAATTGAAAAACTTCGAATTATTTGAAAAAATTAAAAAATGTGAGAATTTCGAAATAATTGGTATTATATATCGGAAACATTTTATAATGTTCAAATACACAATATGAAAATTTTGAGAATTCTAGAAGTATCAAAAATTGTTGAAATTCCAAAAATGTTCTACAATTTCGGAAATACTCAACATTTGTTGAGAATGTGAAAAATGTTGGAATATTGAAAAATTCATTAGTTTAAAAAAATTCAGAAATATGAAATAATCGAGAAAAATCAAAAATTATGAACTTTCCGAAGGAATTCGGAATTGCGAATTCGGGACAATATCAAGGTATTCAAACATTTCTGATTTTCGCTTTTCCGGGGTTTTTCAGCTCGATTTTCTAAAATGCAGGCGTTTCTCAAATCAGTTTTCCAAAAAAACGGCTTTATTGAAATTTATTTCCCTAGTGCTCTATTGAAATTTCCGTCCTTTGAGCACAATAAACGGCGATTTTCCACCCGCCTCTCGCAAGCACGAAAAATCCTAATTCCTTATACAGTTCGGCATAGACATTTTTCATGCACGCCCCTAGTGATTCTAGTTTTTATAAAAACCTTATAAAAACTTTTTAGAAGAATTTTATAAGATCGGTTTTATGAACATTTTATAAAATTTGCATTTTTTATAAAGTGGTTTTGTAAAAGTTTTATAAAAAAAAATTTTTTTATAAAAATTTTTTTCCAACATTTTTAAAAATATACAAAAACATTTCTACCCTTTTTTGGATCATTTTTCTAATGTATGTACTATTTTTCATCAGTTTATGAGGCTTTAGCTCAAATTCTGTTTCGAAAGAAATTTAAAAATTTTTTGGAGGCAGTGGGATTTGAACTTGTGACCTTTGTATCAGAAATCCGATGGTCAACTTTCTTGTCCATCAAATCTACATATGTCAATTTGGATGCTTATTTTCAATTTGAGTTGAAGAATTTTCAAATCCTATAAAATCATATGTTTTTGCGTTTTATGATTGCTAAAAAACGTTACGTACTTAGAAAATCCTAAATTTTCTTCCAAGAAATCCATTTTTTATAAGATGACCTTGTCAAATTCTTATAAGTTGTACGATTTTCTTATAAGAAACTGGAATTTCTTATAAAAATTTTCAAAATTTTTCTTATAAGAAAAACTGTTTTTATGAGAATTTTCAAGAATGTTTTTATAAGAAAAAAATTCTCTTATAAGAATTTCACAGTTAATTCTTATAAGAAAAGTGAATTTCTTATAAGGTCACCTTATAAGAATCGTAAAACTTATGAAAATTTTATAAGGCCACCTTATAAGAAATGAAATTCTTATAAGAAAATTTCATATTTTAAAAAATTTCGTTGACTCTTATAAGAATCGAAATTACTGGGGATAAGAGAAGTTTCTCATTTTAGGAAAGTTTTTTTTATAAAAATATAAAAATTTTTACAAAAATCGCGAATTCTTTATAAAAATGAAGGTTTTATAAGAAGATTTAGAGGCTTTCAATTGTTTTCATAAAAAAAAAAAAAACAGATGAACTATATGAAAATTTTGACAGATTTTATAAAAAAAAATTTTTTTTCAAGTTTTTATAAAACCACTTTATAAAAATCGAAAATTTTATAAAACTTTAATAAAATCGACCTTATAAAAAAACGAATTTTTATACATAATTCACTGATTTTACAAAAATTTTTCCTATTTTTATAAAAACTACAATCACTAGAGGCAAAAGCCGAATTTCACGTCTAGATCGCCCGTATAATAGAGCCTGCCCTATCAGGGCAGGCTCTATTATTTAGAGGCGACAAAACTCTGATTATTTATAGTCAGAGTTTTGTCGCCGTTTTTTTCTCTCTACTCTCGAGAGTGGAGAGAAAACACCGGCACGATTAGAGGCCGCGCTGTAATTTCGCAATATCGATGCGTATGGGAAGAGGGATCGTACCTTTTTGAAGGCGTAGGGCCTATAAAATAGATGCTCCTTGTCCTTGTCCTTTTGCTGTTGAGAGCTAGAGGCCTCCATCTTATTCGCGGGGGCCTCTTGCGCTTCTGGCGAAATTGGCAGAAGCGCCGGTGAGTGCGATGGCGGAGGGGTCTGGGGAGCTGGACCGGAGACGGGTCTACCCGAACTCCATGGGGCTCTGGCCCCATCCCATCACTCCAGTCACCCCCGCGCGCTGGCTAAAACACCGAAAAATCATCGAATTGTCAGATTTTTTAGGTCATTTCGAGCACTTCAGAAAAGTATGTCGGGGATATATCAAGAATTTTTCGAATTACGCGATGTTTACGGAAAATTGAACTCCCAAAATTTATTTTAGTGAAAATCCATTTTTTCTATGGTTTGTTTACATTTTTCGATACTTTATAAACTGTCAACAAAAGTGACTATTTTGTAAGTATCAAAAATGGAAAAAAACATTACATAAATGTTATGTATTATGAAAAAGTAGTTGTGAATAATGTTATAATAGTTTTTAATGATTGATCTATAAACCAACAACTAAACTATAAAATAATGTCATAATCGATAAACACTATAAAATTCCCAAAATGACAGTTTAAGCTGTATTTGATGGTTTTTTTAAATCAAATATTACCTAAAATGATATTAAATAATAAAACTCAGTGATTGATAGCGCGTAAATGCCGCAGATACTGTTTTTCATACTTGAGAAATTCGCAACCCAACGACAACCTTTGAAGGTTGTTGTTGGGTTGCATCCACTTTGTCAGGGTTGAGTGAAAATTCCGCATATCAAGCTCGAAAGAAAATTCTGCTCAAAATGAGTCCCTAGTGATTCTAGTTTTTATGAAAACCTTACAAAAAATTTTTATAAAAATTTATATAAGGTCGGTTTTATGAATATTTTATGAAATTTACATTTCTTATAAAGTGGTTTTACGAAAGTTTTATACATTTTGCTTATTTTATAAAGTGGTTTTATAAAAGTTTTATACAAAAAAATTTTTTTCATAAAAGTTTTTATTTAAATATTTTTAAAAATATGAAAAATTTGTTCTAATCTTTTTTGGATCATTTTGCTAATTTATATACCATTTTTTATCAGTTTATGAGGCTCTAACTCAAATTTCGTTTCGAAAGACATTTAAAAATTTTTTGGAGGCAGCGGGATTTGAACTTGTGACCTTTGTATTAGAAATCCGATAGTCAACTTTCTTGTCTTTCTTTTTTTCAATTTAAGCTTAAGAATTTTCAAATCCTATAAAATCATATGTTTTTAGGTTTCATAATTGCTAAAAAACGTTGAGAACATGATTTTCTATTCCCTTGTGTAATAAAAACGTACCAAATATTACTATGAGAGAAATTCCTTATATCAGGAAAATTTTCTATTCAAATATGGAACTTTTCATGAAAATCGCGAAGTTTTCATGTAAATAAAGGTTTTATTAGAACATTTGGAGGCTTTCGATTATTTTCACGAAAAAACATATGAACTGTATTAAAATTTTGACAGATTTTATAAAAAAAATTTTTTTTAGAAAGTTTTTATAAAACCACTTCATAAAAATCGAAAATTTTATGAAACTTTAATAAAATCGACCTTATAAAAAAACGAATTTTTATAAATAATTCACTGATTTTATAAAAATTTTGCCTATTTTTATAAAAACTACAATCACTAGGGGTTCAATCTCGCTCATTTTAGAGTGTTTTTTCACTCCAAAAAAACATAGCGGAAACACTCTAATTTTTTTGAGTGAAATATCGCTTTCAAATGAGTGGGATTTCACTCATTTTGAGTGGAATTTCCACTTAATCCCGATTTGCAGGATATTTACTCAAATTGAGGGAATCTTCACTCGAAGAAATTTTGAGAGGAAGACCATATATTATCTATGACCTTTGAACTGCCATTGTAATTGACTTATGACCTTGATTGAGCTATGATTGGATAGGTAATTTTATGATGAACAAATTTGATGCTTTGAACTTTATTGTACGAGCTAATGGAAAAAAATTGGGAAATAAAAACACACTCATCCCCTAAATTATAGGGGGTTGAAACTTGCACTTTGCCCTTTACAATTTTAGTCATCGCGTATATTTTTTAGAAATGGGATTTTTATGTGTTTATTTATTAGACTATTGATCGAATTATTGAAATTTGAACTCTTTTTTAACGTATTCACGTAATCTAACGTATGTAATCAGTAGATAATTATCATCATCATTAAAAATGTGACCAAATTCGTATAAAATTATACTTATTTTCATATTTTAAGAATAACTTTAGAATTGCTGAAATTTTCGAAAAAAAAAAAAACAATAGGAACACTCATATTTTTTTAAACACTTCGAATTTGACTGCAAATTGCGAGCAATTTCGAAAAATTTCTCAAATTTTTTTTCAACACCTAAAAATGTCCTGGAATATCAAAATAAAAAAATTTCATAGTGTAATAAGTTTTTGAGTTCACTAGTAACATAAGTAATCAAATGAGTACACTTTTTCAAAGTTTTCAGCAATCTGTAATAATTTTCGAAAAATTCCTTCGATTTCAGGGAATTCATGAAACTTTGCGGAGACCATCGAAAATTCAACATTTTATGAAATACCTAACATTTTCCACTATTACTAAAAATATTAAAAATTTTTCCAAATTTTTATACGTCTACACTTTTTCAAATTTTTCAGCAGTCTTTAATAATTTACGAAAAATTCCGACTATTTCAGGAAGTTCATAAAACTCTACAGAGACCATTCGAAATTTAAAATTTTACGGAATTTCGAACATTTTTCACTATTAATAAATGCACTAAAAAATTTTCCAAATTTTTCACAAAGTTTCACAACATTGACAAATGCATTCCTCGTAAAATTACAGAATTGTTTGATACCCTCAAAAACTTTTCATTCCTCGCGATCCAGAAAACTTTTTCTAAGTTTTCGAAATTTCTTACAAAAATTAGAAAACATTTTTATTCTTCCAATTTTTTTTTACATAGTTAAAAAATTCTTAGACGATTGTTTGAATCCACATAAATGTATCAAAATTTTTACAAAGTTTCTAAAATTTGGGAAATTCTTCAAACAAGGTCAAAAATTCGAGCAATTGTGATAATTTTTTGTGCATCTCTGAAAATCCTCTTTTGAATCTGTACATTAATTTCTACCCAAATTTTTCTTGTCTTGCGAAATATCTACGTGTCCATTGAAAAATACCATGTTTCCTATCAACATTTGTATTCATCAAACAGTAAACACGATGATTAATATTATCGCATACAGTTTGACCTACAAAAACGTGAAAAAATAACCATTGAATTTCCATCCATGTCATTTTGATCGCACGAAAATTCTCCGTTTAACCAAGATTGAACGTAAATCCAATAACTAAAGTGTGGTAAAAATTTTAGAAGAGAGGATTTACTTGTTTACTTCCAATAAGTAAATTGCCACTCTTTCATGAAGAAACTTTTAGTCTGCTTTAGACATGATCGATTTCCACTCAAATAAGTTGAGAGACGATGCTTATCTAGAGAACATAGCTCATGTAATTTATCCGTGGATTTCGGCATTTATTTATTATTTTTCTTACTTCTAGCAATTATGATAAAGTAGAAAAGTTTTTCTCCAGAGAAAAAAGTTTTTCCAACTTCTATTACCAACCAGCATTTTTGGATTAAACCCTGGAAAATTCGTTCTCCAGTTTCATCTATTCGAATTCAAATTTTTTATATACTTATGTAGTTCGATGATTTTTACAGAAATTCATTAAATTTCGGAATTCGAATTTAAATTCGTGAAGCTGCGAAAATTCAGGAAGTTGCTTAATTTCAAAGGAATTAAAAATTGTAAATTTCCCTACGCGAACTATAAATCATCAAATTCTGAATTTCAAATCATTATTACAGTTTCGAAAAAATTGACGTAATTCATCAAATTATATGTTGGAGTCAGTGAATTTTCATCTCACGACAGAACAAGTGATTTTCATAAACGAAAATTGGGAAAAAGTTTAATTACAAAATATTTTGGGTATGAGACAAAATTACTAAATTCTATGAAATTTTTACTTACGCAATATGAAAAATATGAAAACTTGAAAAACTTTCCGAGCAACGAAATGAACTCCCCAGGATTGTTTGAATATCGCGAAAGATATCACATTTTATGACCTTTTTCATAACGTCATAAAAAGTTGCAAAAACCTTATTGTACTTTATGATTCATTATAATTGTTTGCAGCAGTTGTAGTTAAAAATTCTATTCTGAATCACGACATTCGGAAACTTTCATATAATAATGTAATATGCTCACAAAAATGCATTACCCTAGTTTTTCAGGTAAAAAATTTACGAAGTATCTCGAACGGCTATTCAAAGTTGAATCGAAACGTGATTCTGAATCAAGACGAATAACAGTAGAATTTTAATGAAAACCATTAAACTTTAGAATAACTCGTAAAATAGTTATTTGAAAAATCAAAACTGGAAAATGATATTACCTTTTTGATACTGCGTCTGTGAATAAAATTGAAAATTCATCGAATTCAGAAACTGAAATATCCGGAAAATTCGAACACATCGATTCCGAATTTCGGAATTTTCGCACTTCTATTCAAAATTGGATTGAAACGTTATCTTTTCCAACAAAATTCTGAATCAAGATGAATAAATGTCGAATTTTCATGAGAATCACGAAATTTCGGAATTGCTCGTAAAATAGTGCTCTGAAAAATAAAATCTTGAAAAAGATGTTGACTTTTTCGTATTGTTTCTCTGAATAAAATTCAAAGTAATCAAATTCAAAAACTGAAATGCTCAAGAAATTAGAATTTATATATTACAAATTCCAAAATTTACGCACGTACATTCAAAATTTGATTAAAACTTAATTTTTTTCAACAAAATTCTGAATGAACATCAATAACAGTTGAATTTTCAAGAAAATCACGAAATTTCGGAATCGCTCGTAAAATAGTGCACTGAAAAATAGAATCTCGAAAACGATATTGATTTTTTCATATTGTTTCTCCGCATATTTTTCGAAGCAATCAAATTCAAAAACTGAAATGTCCGAGAAATTGAAATTTATCGTTTCCAAATTCCAAAATTTACGCACATACATTCAAAATTTGATTAAAACTTTATCTTTTTCAACAAAATTCTGAATGAAGATCAATAATAGTTTAATTTTCATGAAAATCACGAAATTTCGGAATCGCTCGTAAAATAGTGCACTGAAAAATAGAATCTCGAGAACGATATTGACTTTTCCGTATTGTTTCTCTGCTTAAAATTCAAAGTAATGAAATTTAAAAACTGAAATGTACGAGAAATTGAAATTTATTGATTCCGCATTCCGAAATTTACGCACATACGTTTAAAATTTTATTAAAACTTTATCTTTCTTAACAAAATTCTGAATAAAGATGAATAAATATAAAATTTTCATGAAAATCACGAAATTTCGGAATTGCTCGTAAAATAGTGCTCTGAAAAATAGAATCTCAAAAACGATATTGACTTTTTCGTATTGTTTCTCTGAATGAAATTCAAAGTAATCAAATTCAAAAACTGAAATGCCCGGAAAATTCGAATCTATCAATTCCGAATTCCGAAATTTATACACATTTATTCAAAATTGGATTGAAACGTTATCTTTTTCAACACAATTCTGAATCAAGTTGAATAACTGTAGAATTTTCATGCAAATCACGAAATTTCTAAAATGCTCGTAAAATAGTGCTCTATAAAATCAAATCTCAAAAATAATATTAACTTTTCCATATTACGTCTCTCGAAAAAATTTATAATTCATGCAATTCAAAAACTGGAATCTCCAGAAAATTTGAATTCATAGATTCCAAATTCCAAAATTTACGCCCAGCCATTAAAAAATTAATTGAAAACGTTATCTTTTCCAACAAAATTTTCAATCAAGATGAATAACAGTAGAATTTCCATTAAACTCGCGAAATTTTGTAAATATTTTGGAAACGCTCAAAAAACCGAATCATGAGAATAATATTGACTTCTTCATATTGCGTCTCTGCATAAAATTTGAACTTCATAAAATTCAAAAACTGGAATTTGAATGTATCGATATCAAATTCAAAAATGCACGTAAACTTCGAAAGTTGCGGATTCAACTGAATCCAACCTTATACCACCAGAATATAAAAATTATAACTCATCAAACTTAAATTAAATAAAAAAAAAAAAAAATTACATCGACTCAGTGTATCATAATTGTTACACGCTCGTAAAATTATAGACCTCCTAAAACATGAGCTTCCGAAAATAATGAAATGTGAATTTTTGGTGCTTTTAAACTAGACGTGCAAATCAGGTTTCATGTTCATCACTGCTCGAGTTACACGTAATTAAACAATTAAGGTAGTGCAATTTATGTGACTTTAACACTGTAATGCTTTTATGCGCCACAGGGTCATAAAATGCATTTTATTGTCTTTCGTGCGGTGGTCGAATGCGTTTATAACCCCTTGGTTGATAAAGCATTGCATAAACTTGGAAGCCATTTTCAAATTTGTCTGGTCAATTGTATTAGAATACAAAACGTGGGTCAGTAATTGTGATCAATTGCAACCTCAGAATTCGCAATATATTTCCGAAAAGTGGTTAAATTTGAGAATTTTTCAAACTTTTTAGTTCTTGATGATAATTATTCCAATCAATGATTTTTGTTCGAAAAGTCATCAGTATCATTGCACTTGGAATGCTTCGTGTAAAAAAACAAAAAGTCATCCCAAACATAAACTTTTAATTCCATTGAAAAAAGTCCGTGGTCAATAGCCAGCGGTGTCAAGATTGTCTAAACATGAAGTAATTAGCATAGAAATAGCTTCACTGTCTCACAGAGCCGTAAATTTCGAATATCTTTGAACGTATACATTTTCCGAGTGCTCGGTCTTACTCTCGTTTCTCTCAATAAAGTTGAAATGAAGGAAATGCCTTACGCAAAAGTAATTGACTTTCAAAAGAAAGTTACTTTTCTCGATTAAAAAACATTGCTAGAAATACGGGGAAAACAAAGTTGATTCCCTGGAAACTTCATTAAACGTTAGAAAATTGCGAAAAAGAGATGGATGATAAGTGAGACTGAAAATTCAGTGACTTATTTTTACTTCAATTAATTGAGTTCAATTCAAGAATGAAGAAATTTGTGAATCAAAATTTTTAAAAACGTGTATTTTTGGAATTGTAGAAGTTTTCGACATTTTTAGAGCTTGACAATTTTTAAGTTTTGAAATCGAGAAGTCTGGAAATTTGAAAAAATTTTTTATTCTAAAGTTTTGGAAATGATTGAAGTTTGTAATGAATTGCAAAATAAAAGATAGAATTTTCAATTTTTTCAAGTGTAAATTTTTATAGTTTGATATCATTGATGGTTTATATTCTCTTATTTAAGTTTTTTAATGATTAATGAATTCCAATTTTTCCAATATATAAAAATATTGATTTTTTAATTTTTGTTCATGATTGTCATCAGACTTGAAAAAACAATAAGTTTGAGAAATGACATATTCGAATTTCAGAATTTGTATACTTCAAAATTTCTGAAATCCCAAGTTTTTAATTTCTAAAAGTTCAAGATTCATAGAATTTAAGTGATTTTGATTGCCAAAATTGATGAAATGCAAACTTGAAACTAACTTGCTAAGAAAGAGAAATTTCGCTGAATTTGGAGTACGAATTGAGATAATAATTTAGAATCTCGACAAATCTAATATTTTGTTATATGAGAACTCAAGTTTCGAAAATTATAAGACTGAACAGATTTGAAGTTTGAAAACTTTCTAATACTTTTTTAGAGACTAGAAAATTTAGAAAATATCAGGGTTAAATATATCGTAATTTTAAGGATTCAAATTTCGAAAATTCTATTTTTGAATCTTAGTATCTCCAAATCCAAAAATTTCAAGATCAAACAAACTCAAAATATACAAACTTAAAAATATTTTTTAAAAAATAGTAAAATTTTATCAAATTCTCAATTCGAAATTATTTATTTCGAGAATTTAAAATCCCCAAACTTGTATTCCACATCTGAAATGTACGAATTTTAATTGTGAAAACATCACGATTATATAAATTTAAAATTTGACAACTTTAAAATATCTTTGCGGAAATTTGTAATTTGTAAATTGCGATTTGTAATTCCACAGTTTAAAAACCTGAAAAATTCATTCCTCAATTTCAAACATTAAATTCCAAAATTTTCAAAATTAAACAAATTCAAAATTTCGAAACTCGCGAATACACAATAGTGAAACAATAAAATCTAAAAAATCCATAATTTCAAGTTCGCCAACTTTGAGAATCCCAAATCCGAAAAATTCCATTTCTCATTAAAACACTACTGTTTGTCTTATAAATTTAGATTGTCGGAAAAACAACCAAACAATGTCTTATACAACATTGAATCTCACAAGATTGTTAAAATTGTATAAAATCTTATAAATTTTATAAAAATCTTACAAGATTCATAATTACAAGAAAAGTACATAAAAGTTCAGCCAAAAGTCTGATGATAATCTCAAAAAGATACCTAATGGGTCTGCCACATCAGTTGCTCATAAAAGTGACCGAATTTTCAGAAAATTCCTCCCCCCCCCCCCCCCTCCCGCTCTACGGCTTATACCTCTTATTATTATGAATATTCCGTAATTTTTTGGAATCGTCCAAATTTTCAAAAATATAAAAATGTTTCAAATATACGAAACTCTCAAGATTTCCAAAATCTTTGAAATACTTCAATTTTTATAGGCTAAAAGAAGAAATTTTTGAAATTTTTGAAATTTCAGAATTGTCAAAATATTTTTAATTCCCGAAACTTTCAACATTCTCGAATCTTTAAAATTCGGAAATTTTGAGATTATCTGTATTGTTTAAATTCTCAAAAAATTCAAAAGTTCAAAATAATCAAAATATCGAAAATTTTCGGAACTTTGAAAATTTTTTAAATTTCCACGATTTTCCAAATCGTTAAGATTCTCAAAAATGTTGAAATTCAGTATAATATTTTCGTAAATTCAAAAATACTTCAAATTATCAAAATATCTGAAATTGTCGAAACTTAGAAAATTCTTGGAATTCTCATAATTTTCAAGAAATTTAATAATTTTCTGTATTTCCAAAATCTTCAGAAGTCTCAAAATTTTAGAATCATCGAAATATTTAACATTCTCGAAAATTAGAAAATTCTGAAAAGATCCATACTCAAAAATTATTTCACAAATATTATGGACATTTTAAAAGTTTTTGAACATTCAGTAAATTTTAAACTTCTTAAGATTTTTTGGGATTCTCAAAATTTTACGGGATTTCTGGAATTTTTGATATTTCACAATAATGAAAATATTCGAAATCATCTAAACTTTGAGAACTCTCGAAATTCTCATAATTTTCGGAAATTCCGTAATTTTCTCAGTTATGAAACTTTGAAAATTCTTAGAATTTTTATAATCTTCGAAATTGTCAAAATTCTCAAAATTGTGGAAAATTCTAAAAATTTTTTAAACTTCCGTAAATTCAAAAATTATCAAGAAGTATCTCAATTATTATTATACATTATTAAAATGTTCAAAATTTCAATTTTGGAGATACATCTTTCAATTCCACGTCACAAAAACTTTAATTTTCAGTTGAAATGTTCAATTTTCATATGAAACCGGTCAAAAATATGGATCTTTTTTGAAAAATACTGTAACCAAAAATACGGCCCTGTCCGCAAAAACACGACCGTTTGGCCCCCCCCCCCCCCCCCCCCCCCCCCGTCCGGCTCGTCATTTTCTCCTCTAAAAATCCCAAGCGTAAAAAACGCTTACAATTCCCAACACGAAACAAACTTCACCCGGGCAAAGTCAAAAAAGAAGGCAAAAAAAGAGCCCATCCGAGTGGAAAGTGTATCACTCGGCGTAAGAAGGTCAGTCTCACAAGGCCCGGTAATTACCGCGCGGAGTCATAAAGCAGCGTCTTTATTCGCGTCGGAGAAATAGAGCATGATCCTCCCGAGCGGGTTGCACCAGCAAGCGGAAGGAAAATATATCCGAGTGCCTTCGCGGGAGAAGCCCTAGGTGCGTCGTCCCCTGGAACGGCGAGCGGGGCTGCGCGGGGGCCAATCAATCGAAAACAGCTGTGGCGAATGACCATCAAGTCCTCCAGCCGAGGAATAAGGAGAGCAAGCACGCGCTTTTGTAAATAGACACCGCTGCAGCGCCGAGAACGAAGCCGAATCAATACACACTAATTCCCCCGCGCGGATAAACCCGGGCTTTTTTACCTGTTGGTCGTGCGGCGTGAACACGTTTCGACGTCGTATCGATTGGCCGATAAAATAATGACCCTCGTCGTTAAATTTTGATGAACCGACGAGATGCTCGGAAATAACTACGAAACTACCGGGACGTATCCTTACCGAATGATCGAATAACTGATTCGCTGAGAAACTATGTCGAGCGAAGCCCCAGCTGAGAGCGACGAAATTTCGACGCCAAAACGTCTCCAAAAGACGATGTTTAGGTGACGTTTGAGTCACAATGTGAAATCATTTAATAGTATATTGTGCGACTAGTGGGAGAAAGAGGAGATTCTTCGAGCGTGGAGATTGCCTCACGAGCGTAGCGAGTGTGGCAACACGCGAGTGGAATCT
>JAPYZK010001106.1:0-32698 GCA_030522785.1 Platygaster equestris | reverse complement strand
ATTCCCCCACCACTAGTTCTCTGACCCCAATTGAACCGCGCCATTTGTAGATATTGGGACAGGACATGCGTGCTAAAGCAGCGCGACATTTAAATTTACGCGGGATAAATGCCTGATTTTGAATTTCGCGCTGCTCTATCGCGCATGTCCTGTCCGAATACCTAAAAATGGCCGACCAAGAACATTGTATCATATATTTATATATATATTTAATTGCGACGTTCAATTGGGGTCATCCCCACCTATCCCATCAGCTATCCAGTGTATATTACAGATCAGTGCATTGAGAGTACCACACTACCGCCCCTGTGTGAGATCACACTTGTGTTCGGCAGCCATTCGTGCGTTTTCGGGTGTTTCCGGCAGATTCAAATTGTTGAATTTTCAGACATTTAAACATTGATTTTGAGAAAAATACATTCCCAACTTTAAGAAGCAAAAAAATGACTTCATAGAATGCTTTGTAGTTTCTAAAACAATGTTTTTTGGAAAATAGTTAAAATGACAATTTCAATAAAACAACGTAATTGTCATCAAATTGTCAGTCGGGAAAAATGGCTGTCCTAATCCAAAAGAGCACTTTTCAATTGACAAGTAAATACCGAAATTGCTAATTATTCTCACTTCTAACGATATAAGAAATTTCTTTTTGACGAACCCCCCTTGATTAACAGTGGAAAAACCATCAAAAATATACGCGAAAACCCAAATTTCTCGTAACTTACGTAATGTTCGCCCATGGTGTTTATCGTTGTTCTCGCGTTGTTTACTTGTATTTTTGAGTTTTTTGGACGATTGGTAAATTTTAAACGTTTTCTGAGGGGATTTCTCATTTTTCAGGCAAGCAAAGTTTGAGGGCAGCATGTGCCGCTACGCAAATATGTCAGTACTCTTCGCAACCGCGAATCATAAAAAATCCATCGCCTGTCCAAATGAAAAGAGGAACTGGGGGAAGGAGCAGTTTCAATGGGATTGTTTGCACGATTTTTGGAAACACGGGATTTGTGGGGTCGTATTTGGTTAATCGGCTCGGAAAAATTGGAACCCAGGTTTTTTTTATTTCTGACAGTTTTTGTATAATTTTAATTTTAATTAGAAATTATGATATTTTTGGTTTTTAATTTAGGATAATTTTTGAGCTGTGCATTTTTCGGCATCTGCAAACAATTCGCATAATTCCAAAATTGTACATTTTCAATGTTCAACTGAAAATGTTATGATTTTGCAATAAGAACTTATTCAAAATGTAATTATTTTTCAAATTTTTAAATTACCTGTCTCTGTTGGATTTTGTTTATAAAATCGCAAAAATATACTTTTAATATAGAATTTTCCATATTTTGAGGTAAATTCCAAAATTCAATTTTAAACATTGAATATCAGGAAATAAAATACTTTGAATTGTAAAATAATGGAACAATGCATTTTCTCAGATTATTCTACCACATCGTTGCGATCATTACGATCTTATGCGACTCAAGCCCTGTGGGGATCTGGGCCAACTTCTTTTTCATCCATTTGATTTACGTGATGAAGACTCGATCAGAAAATGCGTCAAGTACTCTAACGTCGTCATCAACTGCATTGGCAGAGATTGGGAAACCAAAAATTTCAAGTACAATGACGTTCATGTCGATGGTGCCAGGCGATTGGCCAGAATTTGCAAAGAAATGGGGGTCGAGAGGTTCATCCATATGTCTTGTTTAAATGCGAATCCCAAACCAAAAGTAATTTTTATAGTATTTAAATTGAATACTTTTTTTTCAATTTTGAGTTTTGGAATGGACAAAAAGTATCGCAACTTACTGGAAGTATTCAGAATTCTCAAAAAATGGTTTGGTCATAAAAATCACCAATTTTTATTGCACATCTATCAATCAAATTAATATTATAATTATGGTATTCAAGACTTCAGAAATTTCAAGTTGAAAAGTTATAAAATTATCAATTGAATTATTCCTTAATGTAGAAGTTCAAAAATACAATTTTTAATCTTATCAGAATTTAAAAATTTCAGAATGTTTATGGATAGAAAATTGAAACTGAAGTAAAAATGCTTTGATATTTCTCAATTTTATGTCCAAAATTTGATGACTTCAAATTTAGAAAATGGAAATTTTCATAATTCTTTTTTAAAGATGAAAATATTTAGATATTAGAATTTAGAGAAGTTGAAGCCTTGAAAGTTTTCTTAGAAATTCATTTGGCGTTTTGTTTATGAAGTTCGTTTTTTTTTTCAGCCCATTTTGTTGAAAGAAGGCTCAAGATTCTACAAATCAAAATGGGAAGGTGAATGGGCAGTGAAAGAAGAATTCCCGGAAGCCACAATTATTCGTCCTGCTGTAATTTATGGTCAAGAGGACAAATTCATAGTTCTTTACAGTCACATGTTCCGTCGAATTGAAAGGTAGTGGAGGTCAATTTTTTATACAAACAATAAATTTCGACAGTTGAGTTATTTTGGAATGAGAGTGATTATAAACAAGTTTTTTTTTGGCAAAAAAAAAAATTCAACCCTTTTCCTCTCAATCGAACTAAAAAAAAATTACACAAAATATATTTTTAAAACCATCCTATTTTACATTTAATCTGAGCTGATGCCGCTGATGGAAACAATTTTTGAAAATTTTCAAAAAACTATTATAATCTCAAAATCTCCTGAAATTTATAAATGTTGAAAAGTCGAGCTGAAAAGTTGAGAAGTTAATGTATGTCTACTAAAATTGTAAGTTTGATTTTAGGAATATTCCTTTGCACGCAAGAGGCGAACTGACGGAAAAACAGCCGATTCATGTGAGCGACGTTGTTTCTGGGATTGTGGCTTGCGTCAGGGACCCGCAAACAGCTGGAAGAACTTACCAATTTGTTGGGCCGAAGCGGTACAAGTTGTCGGAACTCGTCCAGTGGATCATCAGACACTTGATTTACGACCCGGAATGGACAGGTTACGCAATATCGGATCTCAAGTGGAATTTTCTCTTCAAAGCGAGAGTTGCTTTGATCCAGAGATTGAGTCCTGGACCTCCTCTTGGCAATATCCATTGGGAAGGCTTAGAAAAGGTGAATTAGAGGAAAATCTGTAAAATTGAAGTATTCATAATTTAGACATTGCAGGTATGGAAATTCGAAACCTTTGGAAAGTGGAAAGTATACGAATTTGAATTCTGAAGTAAAAGTGTAATAACTGGAAGATTCCGAAATTTGAAACTTGGAATTTGTAAATTTAGAATGAAAAATTGTATGTATATTTTGAAACTGAGAAAAATAATTGATTCAACTCGAAATTGACAATTTTAATACACTCAAAGTCTCGTAACTAACGTCGAATTCGTAAGTTTATTGTTTTTTGAACAATTTTGTAAACAAATTAATATTTTTTAGGAACACACAACTGACACTGTTTTGAAAGGCGTCCCGACATTGGAGGATCTTGGAATTCAACCAGACGAAATGGAAAACCATATGCAATGGGAGATGAAACCGTTCCGCCTCGACGCAAGTTACAGGCCAGAATTTGGAGAATTCGACCCCCCTCCACACCCAAAAACAGTACCAATTAAATTAATCGAACAAAATTATTGAAACTATCGTCGGTCGTATAGAAAATCCAAATACACTAGTACGAATAAATAAGAAATTTACTCTCATCGTTATTTATTATCGATTTTTATTTTTGATTAAATTTTCCTCTGTACTACATTAATTAAGGAGAATAAAAAATGGTATTCGCAATTTGTAGGTTTTCAAATTGTAGATGAGTTTATTTTTACAATTGTTCTTTGTAGTTTCACAGTTCTCAAGTTTTAATTATAGTTGAAAGTCAGTTTCACGAATAAAATTAATTCTGAGTCATTTGATCACAGATTTATTAAGAAACAATCAATTAAATCATCTGTACAAAAAAACGTTGAAATTACATAAACAACAAAATATTTTATAATTAACAATTGAAGTCACATTATATTTTTAAATAAACAATATCCAATGTAAAAAAAATTACAAAATACATCGTTTATATTACATACTTTCAAAATTGTAGCAATACTCGTAAAGCTCGTTAAATAGTTATTTTATGCATTATATTATGTTCATATATTAATATATTACTTTCACGAGTTTATTCTTTCAGCGCAACATTCAAACGTACGAAACTTCAAATCAACAGTGAAAATTTTTTTTCCTTCCTAAAAAGGTACAACTCCGAAATGTCCGATTGATGATATGTGTAACATTTTGAAAAACTTTCTCAGATAATGCGAACATTTTTTTTTAGAGCACGGTAGAGAAGTTGACAAATTCTAAACTACTAAATTTCATTTGCCAGCTGCCTTTTTTTCGAGTACACACGTACATTTTGTCATAAAAATATAGCAGAGCCAAAAAAACTCTACTCAGCGTCACAACTATTCGCTACGATCACAAAAATTCATTTTTTTTTTTCGAGTATACTTTCATCGATTGCACTTTTTTCATTAAGGACTGTTTTAGAACGTAATTGTGGAAATCAAGTTTTTTATTTTCTATGTATCAGGTAAAGAAGTCAAAAAATGAAACAATTGATAAGAAAAAGATAATTTACTGGAATTTTTCCAGCTACGCCTCTGTAAACAGCCCTTAAAGAGAGAAAATAATACGCATATAAAAGGCCCTTAAAGAATCACAGTAATTTTACGTGATTTGATTTCTAAGGATTCTAACGAAGCTATTTTTTACGATTTGCGGTGGAAATGTTCAGGTGCGAAATCTGGAGAATGTTATGCAACGCGGAACCAAAAAATGGCCATGAGAGTCAAGCGGAGAAAAGATGATTGCACGATAGTGGTGCTGGAGCCAAGATTGTCCTTGACCATTTTGTCGTGGCACCGAGCAACAACGTCCACGTCGACTTTGGATATCGCTTTCCTGAAGACGAAAAAAAATGTCAATCTCGCAAGGAAAATGGTCAGGGTGAAAATTACCCATTGTAATCGATGGGCGAAATGCAAAAATTGTTGACGCTGAATTCCCGAATGTGGCCTTTCGCGAAATCGCTTTCGAGGACGAAGTGAATTTGGCAGTCGCAGGGAAAATAGTTTTTGGTCACGTTGACGTTTTTGAGGGAGAAAACGACTCCGCCTCGCCGGGGCGCCCTGAGGATGTGGTTCCCGTGCCAACGGATGCTGTTGACCGTCATTTCTTCGGACAAATGGAGTTGCTCGATGGCGTCGATTTTGTTGTTCATGACGCTGATGTCGCTGACGAATCTGAGACCTTCGAAGGCGTTTTTTCGGATCACCCCCAAATCGCTGTCGCTGATGTAGAGGTGGCTCACGTTCGACAAGCCACGGAATGTGTGCGCTTGCAGGCTTTCCAGGTCCATGAAAGTTAGCTTCAGGAATCCGACTTCCTGGAGTTTTTTATATTAGTAGTAGAAATTTGTAATTTAGTAGTTAATAATTGTATAAATTTGTGGTTATTGAGAATTAGTTGAGTCAGAATTGAGAAGTTTGTCAAATTGGAATCTGTAATTTAAAATTTTAGATGCTAAATTAAGGATTTAGGTAAAAGTTTTTATTTAGAACGCCAGAAATGTCTAAAAATTTATCATTTTTAGACATTTCTGTAGTCAGAATTAAAAATTTGAGTTCTAGATTATAAAATAGCAAGTGCAAAAATTGTTAATTTAAAACTTTAGAATTTTATAAATGTCTCATTTTTTAGACCTTTCTTAATACAGAATCAGAATTATAAATGCTAGATTCTGAAATTTCTAAATTTCTGAGTTTTAGAATTTTAGTAATTGAAAATCTTAAAACTGTGAATTATGTCTGAAATTTGAAATTTCCACCATTTTTAATTTCAAAAGATTATGAAATTTTTCCCAGAATTATCCCAACTTTAAATTCTAAACTCCGAACGTTCCAGTTTGTATTTTTGATTTATAAAATTTGAGAAATTTTTCAATTTGAATATGAAATTCTTATATCTGCATCAGCATTTTTTGATATGTTCAATTTATTTACTATTTAAAAGATGTCAAATTTGAGAATTTTCAAGAGTTTTAATTAAAAAGTTGCAATATTTCTATTTATAATTACAGATTTCCAAATCTCCAAAACAAATTTGAAAACTTCGAAAAAGAATTTGCAAATTTCTAAACTCGATTTCCAAGCTATGATTGTTCAAATTACTTAAATTGAACAATGTCGGAATTAAATCATACAGCAGTATTGAATTATATTGAATAGTCAACATTCTTAATAAATTAATTAATTCAAACTTTGTTGAACATTCAAATTTTAACCGCCATATTGTCAAAATAACTTTCTGCGCATGCGCGGTGTACATTGCGAATTTGCGAATTTCATTGGTCACCTTGTAAATTCGCGCCATTAGTTGCATTAAGCTCTTTACGGAAGGAGCATCAAAGACCGCGAACGCTCGCGAAATTGCCAATTTCCGGTAATTTTCGGTGCCCGAAAACCGAAAAATCTTGCTCAAAGTTAAAAAGTGCTATTGAGGCGAATTTTAATTATGTTTTGTCGAGTTACAACGCAGCAAAAAACGATCATCGCGATTTTCGTTGCTCGGTACCCGCGAAATCTCTAAGTGTCGTAATTCTGTTTTTCCCGGGTTTTGTCGATCATCGGAATGGTCGTCGGGCGAAATAACGAATTCGTGTAGTTTTTCCGCCTCACAAAAATAAAATGTGTATTTTCCGCGAATCCCCCTAGAAAACGAACGCCGTTTTTAACGCGAAATTTCGTGGAATGGAGCCGACGCACCGCCATTTTGTTTTTCCGGGAACCGTTAAAAACCGTTGAGAACTTTTACTAGTATACACCGTTAGATGTCTCTGATGCTTTTGGCGCCACGAGCGTTTTTTTTTTAAATTGAGGTGTCTAATCTAGTTCGGTGATGTTATCGGGAATGTCGGAAAAAAGCACGAAAGTGAAGTGCATTTGGATTACACATTCGGATAATTGGATTATTTCGGATTACTTCAAGGACATGTTTTCAGCGGCTCGCATCGAAAGGTTAGGTTTGACTATTTTACAAGTTGTATCATGATGATTTATTGTCCATATTCATTGATATTTGTGTAAGTGATCGATAATACGTTGTATATACGACCAAAAACGGAAAGCCTCAGGAAATTGAGGAACCCTGAGAAGTTCACAGAAATTTTAGTCAAATGTATGAAAGTTTTCCAAGCTTGGGACAATTTTGTAAGATTTTTTAGATTTTTTCAACCTGCAAAGTCTTTGGAGTTTTCGAGGGAATATTTTTCTATTTTCATCAAAATAAGAAAAATCTGTTACAAAAATACTTTATTGCTTTCGAAAATGATATAAAAAATACGGATTCGTAAGTTTTTAAAAAATTCATAAAAATGTTCACGCATTCTCAGGAACGACAAATATTTGCAAATACATTTTCTGAAATTTTGTTTGATACAAACAAATCAAAAAGAAATTCGAATACTCACAAAATTTTGGAAACTCTCACAAGAATAAAAATTAGTATGGTCGTCGCACTTTAAATCATGAGTGCATGTTACATAGTAGTATATTATGTTCCAAAGGCCAAAAAGTTTTTCTGGGCGAATATAATCGTATGAGTCCAAAACAACTTTTTGCCCTTTGGGACATACGATACTTTATACACCGAAGACAATAAAAAGGTTTTTCGGGCCTGAACAGGCGATTAAAAGACCGTTTATTGCACTGAGGTGTATAAAATGATTGAAGTGTCTTTTTTTAATTGCCCGAATCAACGCGATCTCGATATTTTTCCCTAAACGCCCAATTACCTGTAAGTCGTTGAAAGCGTCAGGTTCAATTTTCCGAATGCCTGAAGGAAAAATCAATCTCCCCACGTTCCTGACGTTGGAAAATGCGTTACTCTGCACCGTATGCAGCGGATTGTTGACGAGCATAATAAGACGTACGTTCGAAGTCCCCGCGAAAGAATATCTCTCGATGTAGCTAATTTTGTTGCCATCGAGCATAATAATCGTGACATTTTGCAGTCCGGCGAAAGCGAATTCAGGGATAAACGGTAGGGTAGTGTCACGTATCGAAAGTTCCTGTAGTTTGTTGCATCCGCGAAAAGCGAAGTGCTTTATGAGGGAAATGTTGTTTCGGTCGAGAACTAGCTTACGCAGCGAGCGCAGTCCTCCGGGATCGCCGCAAAACGCGTCGCTCTTTATCACCGGAAAATTATTTTTCGAAAGCGAAAGTTCTTCCACGGTCGACGGTAATTGTCTCGTCGGTATTTCTTGCAATTCCCCGGTGTTGCACAAAACCTGCAAACATGGGGATGATGAAACAAAACTGGCTAAGCCACATTTTTGAAATTTTACATGCCCTGACGAAGAAGTGACAGCCCAACTGCACCCTTCGTAGGTTGCAGTAAGGTTGCAAATTTCGTAAAGATTAAATAAAATACCAGCTGCATTTTGAGATTTTTAAAAGTCTTACACTTCTAGTAGTTTTGAAAATGTGTACGATGCGGGAACTTTCGTTAATTTTGGAGTTTTCGGAACATTTGGTATTTTTCGTGTTTTTGAAAATTGTTGAATTTTTTGAAATTGTAAAAAAAAAATTTAAACATCTTCGAATATTTAAGGATTTTGAATATTTTCGTAAATATATTTACCATTTTGAAATGCCAACAATTGTGGAAATTTTGTTAATTTTATAATGTTTGAAACTATGAAATTTTCAAATTATTATTGATTTTTAAAGTTTTGAAGATCTCGGAGATTTTTACTATTTATTAAAAATTTTTTTAATTTGTTTCTATGTATTTTTACTATTTGTTTTCAAAAATAAAAAGATATCTAAAATTTTTGAAAATCATGAGATTTTGTTAATTTTTAAAAATTTTTTACATTATGAAAATTTCGGGGAACATGGTAGTTTCAAACGATTTCAAAATTGTGAGATTTCGAGTAATTTTAATAATAGTTAAAATGCTAAAAATATCAATAATTGTAGAAACTTTGAAAATTTTCATAATCTATAAAATTCTGAGAATTTGTTAACTTTTAGGAATTTACAGGATTATAATAATTTTCGTGATTTCTTATAATTCAAAATTCTTCAAAATTGTAAGAATTTTACAAACTTTTTTATTTTCGAAAAATTTAGTAAAGTTTACTTATTACTAAAATTTCGAAGAACCTGAAATTAAAAAAAATTTTTAAATTTCAACATTCAAACATTTCAGTAAATTCGTTAGTTCGATTAGTTTAAAATTTCCAAAATTTTCGATTTCAACAATTTTGTAAATTCGTAAATTTCGAAAAATTGGCAAAATTTCTTAAATTTCTTCATTTATGAAAATTTCGTAAATTTCACGAACTCCACGAATTCTAAGAAACTTGAAAATGTGAAAAATTTCGAAAAATGTTACAAAATTTGAAAATTCGACGATTTTTTCATAAAATTTGTTGAGTTGAACATTTTTGAAATATTCGAAAATTTCGATAATTCGAACGGTTTAAAAAATTTTGATAGTTATCAACATTGTGGCAATATTTGAAAAAATATACTCACAATTTTAATAGCACTCGAAAATTGGTTAATGTTAAAATGTCAAAATTTTGTAAATTCAAACATTTCAACAATTTCAGCACTTTTAGAAGTTTTAGTAATAGTAAAAGTTTTAGTCACTTTAAGTAGTATATCGTAGTTTAAAATTTGTAGAAATGTTATATTTGACGAATTGATGGACATCGAAAATTTTCTTTGACTTTAATGAAGCCTAGAAATTAATAAAGCGCTAAGTGCCATCTCGATAACCTAATCAAAATGGCATTCAACATTTTTCGAATCTCTAGCTTTCAATTCCTCTCTGCAAAAAAACTCCATCAGAATATAACATATAATGCATTCACAATTCACCGACAAATATAACCAGATACCTCAGACGCGTCTCGAAATAAACCGAAGAGAATAAATTATCGCTCCCGTAAAAATAAAGTCACGTCCACAAAAATATTGATCCCGTACAAGGATTTATTAATAAATCATGAAGCCACGATTTTGTCTCGTGGAATAAGAGCCATGGAACATGTACGTTTCCAGCTCTTTCGTGTATATCCGGCGTTGACTGCAAATTCAGTTACATCCAATTTCGAGCCCCGCATGAATGTTTAAAAGCACCATTCATGGGAATTGCACGCGACTTCGTAATTACTCGTGGATTTGCATGATTATTCGCGTTACGGAATTCGTACCTGTTTCGGGGACAGGCAAATGCAACTTGTTGGGCAGATTAGGGGTCCAGAAGTCGGTAGATGTTGCGCGTCTTGATGTATTGTGAGGGCGAAACTTGCCCAGATCAGGCATAGCAAGTAATGAATCCAGATCTGCGAAATATGCGAATTTTACCCGTTGCGCTTGGTGAAAGGAAACGTTTAGAAATTGTATTGAGTTGAGGGTTGCTGTCAATCGATATAATTTCACATTTTTTGAGATTTTTAACCATTTTTATACGCATCGGGGAAATAAACGACTATTTATCGCCCTGGGCGTCAAAAAACCCGTTTATTTTTCTTCCATGTATGAAAAATATCTATTATTTCCGATTTGTATTTATCAAGAATTTTTGAATATACTCTGTCAGGTTGAATTAGTGGAATTTTCACTAATTCAATCATTGATCAATAATAAATTTTCAAATAATTGCTCAATGATAAATTTTCCATTTTCACTAATTTAATCATTCGTCGATAAATTTTCACTAATTCAATCAGTGATCTACTACCGAATTAGGAAATTTCACAAGTTGACTGTAAGATTAGTCGAGTTCCACTGAATAAATTGGTGATTCGGTGATGTACCATTCAGTTTGTGAAATTTCATCCAACGACTGAAAAAAGTAGATATTTTACAAATACAATTAGTGATATTTTAACTAATCTCATTAGTAGTCCAATAATCTACAATGAATTTGATAGAATTTTTTTTTTGTTCACTAAAGAATTAGTAGCGACCGAATAATAAGTTGATATTTAACTTATTCATTTAATTTATTCTAGAAAATTGCTATAAATTGATAAAAAATTGATACCAGAAAAAATTAAGTTTCCTAACTGTTCATTAATATCCTATTAGTTATCATTCCAACTCTTCAAATAATAAGCTTGAAAAAATTCTAGAAAACTTATCTCGTAAATAAAAAATTGCGCCATTTCCCCAAACATTTACAAATATGAAATTCAAATCCCGAACTTTTATTGCTGTCGTAAAAATCGCCCTCGGTGATTTTTCATCCCAGATTTGTCGCGAATTTCCACCGAAACATTGCACGTCGAATAAAAAACCGAGGCCCATAAAGTACGCGAATAAAAATCATGTAAAGATAGCGCTTATCCTCAGTTTCAAAGATTTACGTGTCCTGCGCGAAACATGAAAAATGCATGTATTCTCCTTTCTCTATACTTTTCGCCATCGAATTCTTCAAAAACTCAATTTGCGTACAAAGCTCGCGGCAAGTCGAATTTTATGGAATTTGAAACATATTCATTTTTGCACGTATACATTGGAAAGAATAAAAGAGCTTGTTGTTCAGAACATTTTCACCATTTGTGGAATTTTCTTTGTTTTAAAATTCGTAAAATGTATAGATGTATTATTCAGGTTGAAAAATCTGAAAATTCTACATGTCATAAATTCTTGTATAATCAAAATTTTATAAAAACTTCGAAATTCAGTACAGTTCATATACAATGTTTCAAATTATATTCATATAATGTGCCTCTAAACAATGTTTAAAGGCACGTAATATACTTTGAACAAATATTGTCCATAATTAGCTAACGAGCTGTGCGACGATTAATTACGATGACAATTTTAACACGTTGAGAACTCTGATAAACCTCGCGTCTAGCTCAAAGTATAGCCGCTTTATCTTCAGCCTAAATATGTCAATTAGTTAAAGTAGTCAAACACAACGTCCATGTTTTGTTCGCTAAATCTAACAGCTTTCGCAACTTTGATTCCTATGAGAATAATCGGATTGATTATCAATTAAAATCAAAATCACTTTACGAATTATTTGACGAGCAAAGAAACTCAGCATTACAAAACAAAAATGTTCAAATACACAAATCTAGAAATTCTTATATTTGAACGTTATGAAATTCGAAAATTGTTTATTATTGACACTCGGTAATAAACATTTTGATCACTAATACCTTCATATTCATATTTTTCAATCCCTGGAATTAATTTATTATTGAATGAATATTTTCGAATTTATAAATGTGTATTTTTACACATTTTCAGCTTTCAACGTTTAAAAAATTCTAATTGTAATTTTATTCTGAACAGCCTTGTTTGAATTAGATATCCTGAAACTTTCAAATTTGAATTATCATAGATCCATTTATAATTCGATAATTTTTTATTGTTTTCATAAGTGTTGAAATTCAAACTCAAAAGTGTTTGTGACTTCTCAAACGGACAAAATAAAATCATTACGTGTTCTATCAATGAACTCTCTCATTTTGAATTAGTCAACTTTGACTCTTTCGTGGCGAAATTTGACCATTTTGTCCAGCCGAAAAGACATTACTAGTGAATAGTGATAAATGACTAATTCTAAATAGTTAAATAAATTTGACAACTGACAATAGTCAAGAATGACTAATTCAATTAGTGAAAGAAATTTGACTACTGAAAATAGTCAAAATTTACTTAAAGAATAAGTAGTTTACCAAAATTAAAATTTTAATAATTAAAAAATAACAATAATTAAAATTTAGCGAATCTGAAAGAAATTTTCAAAATTTCGACAAAAATACGATGACCTCACTAAACAGCAGGAAACAAAGTTGTCTCAACACAAATTTATTGTTTGGCTAATTTAAATCTTAGAATTCTTCCATCTGAGATACTCAACATACAACTCAAATTTAACTATTTTAAATAATCGTTCCATAAAAAATGACTATTCAAAATGAGAGAGAGATTTCCAAATTTGATTCCTTCAGTTTTAAAAATTTAAGACACCCGGCCAATTTTTAAAATTCTCGTTTTTCCAATTAAAACACTCATCAAATCTGATGTCATAACTGTCTCTCTCAAACCCACGAATTCACAACCCCCGAAACTCCCCCAAATGACGCGTGAAATCGTTCCCTGGCAAAAAGCTCGTCGCTAAAAAGCGCACGTTTAATGTACATGCAAATAATCGGTACCTGCGCCGCGCGATACATCAATCCCACGGTTTTTACGGCGCATGCCTCCTCATCCGGGCGACTACGTTTTCGCACTACTGCAACACGCGAGAAAAAAAAAAGGGGCAAAAAAGCTCCGTGGCCACGCGGAAAATCCCGGGAAAATCACTGAGGGTCCGGTAATTTTCACGAGGGAAACGCGTATTTCGGGGTTGCGCTTTTTGGGCACTGGGCGAACGAAAGCGCGCTCAGAGCGAGGCGTATCGCTTCCGCGGCATCATCCCAGATACACACATGGCCGGGGCCGAGGGCTGCTTTATTTCTCTTTCTCGTTGCGCTGTGCGCAAGCTCATAATTATTCCGTCGGATTCTCTCCCCCTGCAGCAGCAGCATCCGGCTATCGGAATCAAGGCGCTTAATTAGCGGGATCGTTGGCTTTCCAACGATCGAAGATCCATCGCTCTGGCCGGGCTCTTGTACTCCTTAGCTTTCTTCATACCACCCCAAGCCACCCACCCCACCCTTACTTATAGTGCCACCCTCCGGAATTTCTACCCCACGTTTTTCCGACCTTATTTACCCTGGGCGCGAAGGGTTTGACGGTTCAGCCGAGGGATGTAATGGATGGAAGGGTTTACCGAAGGGGTTGAGGGTGGGAATCCATGTATCGGGATGGCTTTTGATTATATGCATTATGCCAGTGGCGGATCTGTAGGGTTGTTTGGGATACTGTATTATCTCAACAACACGAAATATTCTGGAAATATTCCTAGAATATTCCAATGTCCGACGACCCTAATACCATAAGCCCAATTATAGAAAGAATATTCTGAGAATATTACTGACAAATATTTTTAAATATTCTTTTATGGATATATTTAGAATATTCTTTCTACCATTGGCCTTATGGGACAAGGGTCGGCCATTGGTGTATTCTGGGAATATTTTTGGCAACATTTTGAAAATATTTTTAAAATATTTCGTGTTGTTAGGGTACATTCGATCCTTATCAGAATGACCAAAGTCTTGCACAACATTTTGATTTCTTTATAAGATTGTATTTTCTTATGTCGATCTTATTAAATTTGGTGATTCGAGACAGTTACATATGAATTTCAAAAAATGAATGCGGAACTGCCAATTTCGTGCAATTAAATATACAAACCATTTGTAAACAATGAAAATATTATGTCATCATATGAACGGTTCGCCGACCTCTATACGATTGTTATCATTTAATTTCACTGAATTAAGGTCCAAAATTCAGCAATTAATTAAATTCACAATATGACGATCCTAAATTACTGGAGAATTCCGGATTTTAGGAGGATTTTATACAAGGACGTAGCCAGAAATTTCGTTCGGGGGAAGCTGAGGTGCTTTTATTCGAAATTAATTCAACTAATTCGGAAAGTAAAATGTTATTAAAAAAATATGCGAATTTCCTAAATTCTCAGCGTTTTCAATACTTTTTGGTATCTCTGAAATTTCCAAAATGTTTGAAATGCTTAACATTATCCAATTCTCTCGACTTTGGTAATTCTCGAAATACTCCAAACTCTGAAGATTTGCGAAATTGTTTAAAATCTTGAAATGTTCGCAATGTTCAAAATTATCAAGTTTCTCAAAATTTCAGAAATCCGCTGAATTATCGGAATTTAAATAATTATGGAAGTATTGTAACTTTCAGAATTTTCAGAACTTTTTCAAATCTTCTGGAATTTTCAAATTCTGAAAAGCTTGAAAATTCCTAAAAGTTTAAAAATTTTTAAAACCCCCTAAGCTTTGAAATTTATCGAAATAATCGAAAATCTTAACAAATATTAAATATGTTCCAATCAAACAAAAGTTTCTCGAAATTTTAGAAACTTATAAAATGTTAAAAATTTTTAAAATTATGAAAACTGCCTTAATTCTCAAGATTTTCGACACTTTTTTTTATACTCTGAAATGTATCAAAATTTTTGAAATTCTGGAAATTGTCAAAATACTAAAAACTTTCGGAATTCTCTGAATAATATTAAAAATCTCCAAATGTTCCAAATTATCAAGTTTCTCGGAATGTGAAGAATCCGTAAAATTTTCGTGATTTCAATAATAATGAAAATATTTCGAATTCTCAGAATTTTTGAAACTATTAAAAATCTCTGAAATTTACGAAAATTTTGAAAATCTCGAACTTTTCAAAATTCCAATAACTTCCAAAATCCTCGAAATACTTCAAAATTTAAAAATTCTCAAACTCGTCAAAAATCTTGAAATGTTAAAAATATTCTGAATTATTAAGTTTCTCTAAATGTCAGAAATTTGTCAAATTCCCCTAATTTCAAGAATAATGAAAATATTGTGAATTTCCAGAATTTTTAAAACTTTTTTAGAACTTCGAAATTTTCAGAATTGTTGAAATTTTGAACATTTTTAAACTTCTAAAAACTTGTAAAATCCTCTAATCCCCCAAACTCTAAAAATTCCCAAAATTGTTAAAAATCTTGAAATGCTGAAAATGTTCAAAATTATCTGGTTTCTCGAAAACTCTGACACTTGTGAAAATCAGTATTGTTTTACTATTTTTTTCAGAATATACTTTTCTGCAGTGTACTAGATTTTTAAAATTTTCCAGAATTTCGGAGGGGCTTCAGCCTCCTTAGCCCCCTGAGCTACGTGCTTGATTTTATACGGAGAACCGAAAAGAACCTAATTTGGTCCTTTTCGGGCTGATAGTAGAGCAGATGTTTCGAAATGCACGACATGTAACAATCGGCAATTTAGAATTTGCACTGTATATCTTTGAACTGAGATTATTGGGGTGATACACACCCCCTAAAAAGAGTCGACTTTCGAATCACGTTCATTACATCGAGTGCAGTCGAAGCAACTTTCTTTCTTCTTTTATCGCATTGAAATTCCGCGCACGGTTCTTTAAAGCAGTTTCAGATAACCACAAAAAGTTCGTTATCACTTTAATGCGGATCACAATGGATCACGATCCGGGGTGTATTTGCGTTCCGGTTATCAGATTTATTTCGCGGTTTTATATTCACGTTACACTCTTTCTACTTATATTTGTCGATAGCGTTTGAAATAACTATATTTTTATGCGGTGGGGATTTTAAACATTCAGAGATGCATTTTTTTGACGTTAAATTAGTGCATTTTTCACTAATTTAATCAATAGTCCAGCGATCTGAAAGAGTGAAATTTCACAGAATGAATGAAAAATTAGTAGAGTTCCACTAAATTAATTGGTGCGATTCGGCGATTCACCATTTAATTAGAAATATTTCATCTCAATCCAACAATTAAACAATAAGTATACATAGATATTTTACGAATGGGATTATTGACATTCTAACTAATCTCGTAAGTATAGTTCAATAATCGACAATTGAATTGGTGGAATTTTTGGTTTACCAAAGAATGAGTAGAATTCTCCTATTTCGGAAAGTGATTTCGTAATCTATCACGTTATAGTGGAATTCGATCGAACGACTGAATAATAATTGGATATTCAGCTGTGAAAATTTTTTCATTTTTTTACTATTTCGATCAGTCAAAATAATCAATTCATTCAAAATCTTATAAAATAAATAAACTTTGGTGAGATCAACTCTATGAAATTAAAATATTTATTGATTAAAAAACGTTTTTCACAATTGTTATTGCATCTTCAGAAAACAATTATTATTCGTAAAACTCCACTAATTTGTGAAAGGAAATTCAGTCTTTTCAAAAAAATTCGAACATATCCTTCTGACAGGGAACCGAAAAATAATCGACACGTATTGTGGATTCCCTGTCAGACGGATATAATTGAATTTTTTGTGAAAATACCGGATTTTTACATTCCAATTCATGAATTTCAAGGTACGCAATACAAAAATTTTAAAAGAATTTTTATCCAAAATTAGCAAATTTGTAAATTTGAATGAAATATTTCCGCATTGATTCAAATACCAAGAATTAGACAATTTTCGAATCGTACATCTTTTCTTCAAAAGTAACTTTCCCCCCCCCCCCCCCCCCCGTCCTCATACGCAAAATAATTATTTCACCGAAGTCAGGTTAAATTTTGAATAATTCCTAGACTGAAGAATACAGGGGACTCGGTATCGAACAGATATGTCTTGAACAGAATCTCTTTGGGTCCAACACAAATGTCAAGCAGATAGAAAAGCAATTAATCATTACAGTTTCGTCTACGGAAAAATGCTGCGTCACTGAACGTCTTCGAAAAAATAACAATCCTCAATACTGCGTCTATAAGAATTTAAATTTGAATTTTTAATTGCTAAAAATTATGTTTCCAAAATTATGGAAATAAGGATTAAAATCCGGGAAAATCATCTCGGCGGAGAGCAGCATCGTTCTACCTGTCTATTCAGCTCGACTTCACGCTTCACTAAAAGAGTTCCCTCTGTCTAACAGAAAAATTGTGAGCAAAAAATTCTGTTCGATACCGAGCCCCCTGTACGTAATTCGAATCAACATTCAATGCAGTAGAATTCATTTATTGAACCACAGTGTCAGATTAGCCTATCTATAAACCCTAATTTATGTACAAAATGATTTAATTTCAATTAACCGTTCGCTCAGCGAAGTCTTTCTTCTTCGAATTCGTTCCCCACGCTGGAGCTTGCTTCGTGAGTGTCCTCGCTTCTAATTTTCGCGTTCGGCTTCTTTTCGGAGTAGCCACTGGTGCCGTTTATCACAGAATGACTTTGTCGCACCACGGGCCCAGGGCTCGAGCTTATCTGCCCGTTTTCCGAGTTGATCACAACGTCATCGATTCCGCTGGTCAGCCCTTTTATTTTCAAAAACTTCGCCAACCGCGTGACATTCTCCAGCTCTCCTTGTGGCAGCCGCATCTCCCCCGTGTACATGTATTCCAAAAGCGCTGAAAAAATCGGAAAAATTCCATTGAAAATCAAAGCGCTCGTTCCTTTGCTTTCTAAGAAGATTATAGTGATAAACATTATGTTTGTAGAGTTTTCACAAAAAATCCAGTTTTTTCTACCGTTTCGCGTGTGAAAAATGACTGTTTTTCTCCACTTGTGTAAAATGAAGAGTGTTTCTCCCTCGTGGAAAAAAAGGGTACATAAATCGATCACTTTTTTACACACAAAACTTTGGAAAAAACTGGAGCTTTTACGAACTACAGAATTTTATTTAATTTGAAAAATTACGAATTATCTGAATTAAGTAAACGTACCTTTCATGTGAACATATTTTATCCCGTACAAAACCATCGATTTTGTGCTAGGGCTATTCAGCATGAAGTTTCGGAAGTACTCTGAACTTGATGCTAGCACAATTTTGTGGCACAAAATCGATCTATCGTCATCAACGATTAACTTCATATCGGTCAGTATATTCGACTCCAGCAGATCCCTGATGGTTGATAAAAAATTGACGGAATGTTTTTTCCAGTTGACCATGTACAACTGTTCTTCAGACATGATCTGAAAATAATGTTCATGTTTTTTTAACAACTTTCAGTAATTAATTTCGATAGACATCTCTACAGTAGTTTTGATACTGAAGGGTTTTCTAGTGTTAGGAACAGAAAAAAAATGTTTCTTAATTTTCGAAATTCATGGAATTCCTTAAATTTTCGGAATTTTTCAGATTTTTGAAATTTGGGAAATTCTCGTAATTTTCGAAATTTCTGGAATGTGTAATATTCTCGTAATATTTTAAGTACCCAAATTTTCGAAAGTTCCAAAATTTCGGTAAATTTTCAGATTTTTTGGAATATTTGAACATATACGAGATGTCTGAAAGTCTGAAAATTTTAGAGATTCCCTGAATTTTAGAAAAATGTTGTAATTTTGACATATTTGGACTTTACAAAATTTTACGAATTCTCAAAATCTTCAAACTGCTCCGATTTTGCACGTTTATTAGATTCTTCAAGAAATTAAAAAGTTCTAAGAATTTCAATGATTTCCGAGATTTCCAAAATTCTCAACGTTTTTGAAATTTTAAAAATGTTCAAGTTTTGACATAATATATTGGTAAGTTTTCTGGAGTTACAAAAGTTAGATAATTTTTCGAAACTTTCGTAATCTTCAAAATTTTCCCAAAATTTCCGGTTCTTTCGAATTACTTGAACATTCAGAAATTAACAAAATTTCTAGAATTAAAAAAAATTCAAAAATTCTGAATTTTAAAAAATTTCATAATTTTCAGAAATTTATGACTATTCAAAATTTTTACAATTTTGTCAATAATTGTAATTTCGAAGTTTATAGTTTTTTAAATTCACGTATAAGTTTACACACATTGGGAAGTTCGAAATATTGAATCTCTAAGATTTAAAGGCCACATTTGTTTCACTTCTAAATTTCTAATCATTTTACTTACAAAAACTATCTTGAAATTTCGGGAGGAAACACTACGTTCGCTCTTGGTTAGGAGCCATATATTTATTTATAAAATCATCATTCGGGGGGGGGGGGGAGTGGAGTCGATCGACGATGACGTCCAGTAAATCAGTGAAAACAAACAGTACCGTCAAAACGACCACTTTTTGTGACGTTATGTTAAAAAAAAAATGTTATATTAATAAAAAATTCAAAATCATGGTTCACATGCATTTCTCGAAATGATATCCTGCGCGATCTTGGATTTAAATTAAATACTAACATCAATTAAACATTAATATTAATCGACTATTTCACTAAATCTTAATTAATATTAATATTAATTAAACATTTTCTATGTGACGTCACATCGAAATTAATTCAAAAATCCAAGATCGGGATATTGTTACGAGAAACTTGGAAGTGTATGGATATCATAATTGTTAATTTTTTGTTTTTAATTTTTTCACGTGACGTCACTGTAATGTCACAAAAATTGATCGTTTTGACGAGTTGTCTCCACGGGCGAAGCCCGCGGGGACAGCTTACAGCTATAGAAGTGTCATTCCATATCAGATTTACAACTGAAATTTTAATTTATATCCTTGAAAATTTTTTCTAGCATTCTTTAGAGCAAAATAATCGATATGTATTTTTTTATTTGAAAATAAAAATTTTTTCACGAGTTATGATTTTTTTTAATTTCCAATTTGAAAAAAATGTTAATTTTTATTCATCGATTATTCAAAAACTCTAATCGAGGTACAAAAAATTCCTGATGTAATAAAAGTTTGTTAATCGTATGAACTTTTTATAAAAATATTAACGAAAAATTTTGCTTATAACTTAACCTGCAAAATTTGCAATTGTTATAAAAAAATACGATTTTTCAAACTCTGACCTGTTTTTTTTTTTTTTTTTTTTTTTTTTTTTTTTTTTTTTGCCAACAAATATTAATTAATGTGCAAGGAAGATTGTGTAAAATTTTTGGAGTGGGCCTATACATAGTTTTTGAAATGTTTGAATTTATATACAGCGCTAACCAGATTTGACTCGCTTCCCTATTATAATGGTGAAGGGATTAACTTTAGGATGAATGAAAATGTCAAAATTTGTAAGCCCCAAACAACAGCACTCTGACACTGAAAATTCAAAACATTTAAAGAACATTTATAGAAATAAACCTAAAACAACTTGTTTTTAAATGTGACATTGTGTATTTTTGAAATTCGACATCGTCCAGAGAATTTTGCAATTCGAGGATCTACACATTCGAAAACATGCAAAATTGCACAATTCCAAAATACTATATTGAAACTTCAAAAAAAGATAGAATTTCTACATTAAAAAATTCAGAAGTCATGAATACATAAATTGAAACATTTGTAAATTTTTGAATATCATCAGAATATGGCTCCAAAATTTAAAAATAGGTTCGTTATTTGCCCCCGTCACCGAAATTTCATCCCATTTTACCGAAATCGGCGCTTATGTCAAATTAACTTTTCAATTAAAATATACTGACCATCAATTAATAATTTTACATAACCATTTTTAATATAGTTCTGTATTGATTTCGCATAACAATCACCAACTGTTTTCATACAACATCGATTTTCAAAGTTTAACGAAATAAATATCACGCGAATCTCATAAAATCAACTGATGATATAATCTTGTATATCGTTCATTTTTAAGGTTTTTTCAGAATGATAACAAATTGAATATAACTGCGATCAAAAATTTTGTAAATTCAATTTTTTCTACTCACTCGTGTTTTTTGGATTTCGCGAAAAATTGTTTTCCCCGTCAAGGCCGCCTTTTTTGCGTATTTCACTCGCGCGCGTCGCGTGGCGTCTCAATAACGCGCTCCTCGATCGCGATGAAAAATTATCAGCTGGAAAAATTTGTTTATCACCATACGCCCGAATTTACATTACCTCCCACCTTTTTCAAACGCAATCCCAACAATCATTCCTGTCTCATGTATTCATAAATAGCAAAAACTATCAACATTTAACTTGCGCTGATCTCTTTCTACAAAATATAAAAAACACCGGATGTAATATGTCACGAATTTTAATCTCAATATGAATACAAGGACGTAACCAGAAATTCGGGGGGGGGGGGTGGCTAAGGTGATTTTCACTCGAAATTAATGTAACAAATTCAAAAAGTAATGTTTTATTAGAGAATTATAAAAATTTTCTCAATTCTCAGAATTTTCATAAGTGTTTTTGAAATCTATGAAATTTTCAAAATCGGCTAGACTTTTAAATTCATCAAAACAGTCGAAAATCTTAATATATATTAAAAATGTTCCAACTAAATATGAGTTTTTTGAAATTTTAGAAATTAGTAAAATTTTGAAAATTTCAAGAATCTCGAAAACTGCCTTAATTCTCAAGATTTTCGAAACTTTATTGAATCTCTGAAAATTCGTAAATTTTTTCAATTTTGAAAATGATTAAAATACTGAAAACTTTCGAAATTCTATAAATGATTGAAAATCTTGAAATGTTACGAATTAAGTTCCTCGAAAAGTGAATTCGTAAAATTTTCGTAATTTCAATAATTATGAAATATTGTGAATTTTCAGCATTTTTGAAACATTTACAAGTCTCTGAAATGTACCCAAATTTTGAAATTCTCGAGCTTTTCAAAATTCCAATAACTTCCAAAATTCTAAAAATTGTTACAAATCTTGAAATGTTAAAAGTATTCCAAATCATAAAGTTTCTCGAAATGGCAGAAATTCGTAAAATTCTCTTTATTTCAAGAATTATGAAAATATTGTAAATTTCCAGAATTTTTAAAACTTTTTTAGAACTTCGAAATTTTCAAAATTGTTGAAATTTTGAATATTTTTCAACTTCTAAAAACTTGTAAAATTCTCGAAATACTCCAAACTCTGAAAATTCCCACAATTGTTAAAAATGTTGAAATGCTGAAAATGTTCAAAATTATCTAGTTTCTCGGAAACTTTGACACTTGTGAAAATCAGTATTGTTTTACTTTTTTCTTTCCGAATATACTTATCTGCAATGTGCTAGATTTGTCAAATTTTCCAGAATTTCGGAGGGGGCTTAAGCCCCCGCAGCCCCCTCCCTGGCTACGTGCTTGAATTGTATGAATACCACTAAAAAGCGCATTCAAAACAGTAAAAACGTGTTTTTCGAAATGGATTTTAGCATCACTTGGAATTTGAGGCGTGTACAGGATTCTACATGTTTTATAGCGTTTTTCTTTACCTTTCGTGCGAATTTCGCGAACCACCACGAACCACGGAAACCCCGGTTAAAATACCGTTCATTTATTATTTGAAAAATAAGTCGAAAATTATAAAATTGAGTCGAAAACGTCCGAAAAATTGAGCGTTATTCCGCGAGATATTCGAGAGAGAACTGAAAGGTCTGAAAGAAGCGGGGAAAACAATTTTCAGCAGCTTAGTGCCGGTGCATCTGGTGGCGTTGCGTGGGAGCGACCAATCACCGAATTTCGGGCCCAATTTTATACCTGAGGCCCTTCGGGGTTTTTTCTCCGATTCCCTTAGCCGACAATAAAATTGTCCTTTCGCGAACCTTTCCACACCTTTCCATAACAAACAATATTTACCATTTTTTGAATGGCAAATATTGGCATCTTTCATTCCTGAATAAAATAACAAAAAAGCCGACAAAATCTGTAGATTGAGTTAAAAGCGTTCTTTTTTACAAGGTTTTATTCAATTGTTTATATATATTATAAAAAAATAATTGTCGAGTTTTTGTGGAGTTTTTATTACTGCTGAAAGAAAGGGATATTTTGTTGTAGGCAGAATGATCTACGAAATTCGTCGGTGCGTTCGATCATCCGATGCACCACGCGTATGTACGTGTGTGTCGAAACGGGAAACGTGCGCAGAAAGTAGGGAGAGAATGATGAATCGTCACGAAAGCATACAAGGATGCAAGGGAAAGGAAAAACGTGGAAAATATTTCTTTCGCCATTTGTAAAATTTTCGTATTTGTTACGATTTTCTACGATTTTTCGAAGCTTTTGAAAAATCTTCGGAAGTGGAAATTATTCGTAAGAATTTCTCTGACTTTTCTATTTATGGAAAATTATTAAAAGTTAAAAAAATTTACAGTTAAAAATTTTCATGAATTATCATTATTTTAAACATTTTTTTTAATTTCCAGATGCTTTGGAAATTATATAAATTTTTTTTATTTATATATTCGGAAAAAATTTTACGACTTTTTTTATAATCGAAACGCGTGTTAGAATTTAGAGAAAAAAATTTCGATATGTGCAGAATATTTCTTGAACTCGAAGTCTGCGAACTTTCTAAATATTTCACACTTTGAAAGAATTTTTGGTAACTTCGGAAAGTTCGCCAAATCGTAGACAATTAATTTCATTTTTGAATACTTTCAAAATTTTTGAAAAAATTTCGTCCCTGACTATGATTAATGTTACGAAAAAAATCTGCTCTCCTAAAACGATCGTCGCAGTACGAAAAAGATAAATTTCGTTTTACGCCGCAAAAAGGGAGAATTGTTTTCCGGGAAATCAGGAATTTGCGCGTTCTATTTTTCGGTGTAATTTGCCACGATGATTCAGCTAGATTTATCTAGGAGCAGAAGAAAAAAAGACGAAAAAAAACGGCGCCAGCTTTGTGTACGAAAATGATAAAGTGTGGGTGCGAGCGTGTGCATGAAGTGGAAGGGACATGTGGGATCGCGCATTCAAGCTAGAAACATTCCGGAAAGAGATATATTTTTCACCCATAATCTGAGAGAGATCAAAGAGGGCCAGATGTAGTCCAGTAGAAAAATCGACGTTACGAACCGAACATATCAAAATACGTGATTCCCAACATTTTCGCCGAAATCATTACTTTTCATTATTTCGTGCGATTTAATGTTGCAGTCGTGAATTTACGGGGGGCGAACAAAATAACCGAGTTTTTCTGAATTTTCAAAAATTTTGCATTTTATCAATTTTTAATGTTATTCAAAAATTAATGTCAATCATTTATAGGGAATTGATGTTTATTTTCGAATATTTTAAGCGTACGTACGATTAGTACCTACATTTTGTGAGTTCCGTGAAAATTTTCAAAAATCCAGGTTTTGTTTGTTTTGGAAAATGTTCGAAATTTTTTTTACAGTTTTCGAAAATCTGTATGTATTCTCGTATATTTTTAGACATCTGTAAATTCTGTAAAACTGTCCTTATTGGATATCTTCAATAATTCTCTCATTTTTAATATCAAATCTCAAGTCCAAAAAATTAAAAATATACAAAATTCTTTAATCTAGGAAGTTCTTTGATTTTTAGAAATTTTTGTGTAATGTTTTCGAATTTCTAAAGTTTTTTCAAATTCTTGTCATTTTGTGAAGTGTACATATTATGATCGAAATATTCTAAATTCTCGAAACTTCGAATGTTGAGAAATTTCAAAATTTGGATCATTTTCAAATTTCTATAAAATCTAAAACAAACATTTCAGAGAATAAGAAAAATATTCGAAATTCGTAAAACTTTGAGAATCCTGGTGTACCACAAATTCTACAAAATGGTGAAAATTCTGAAAATTTTCAAAATCCTTTTTGGAATTCTGAAACTTGCAAAATTCCAGATTTAAACTCTCTAAAAAACTGTAAACTTGGAAAATTCTTAAAATTCTCAACATTTTCAAAAATTCAAAAATTTTCTGAATCTTGAAATTTCTCTAAAATCTAAAATATTTCAGAATAATCAAAATATTCAAAATTATTGAAACATTAAGAATCCTTATACATCACCAATTCTACAAAATGGCGAAAATTCTGAAAATTGTTAAAGTTCTCAACATTTTCGGAATCCTGAAAACTTTCAAAATTCTCAAAAGTTTTCGGAAATTTCACTTTCATCTTAATTTTCCTTCTCTAAATTAATAAAATTTTAGAAATGTTTCATACCTTCAAATTCCAGTTGCAACTTTGATTTTCTGATAACATTTTTCTTTTCGATGTGAAACGGTCGAAAACACGGATATTTTTCCACAAATACGGACCCCCCCCCCCCCCCCCTCATCAATTTTCGCAGTTAGAGAAAAGCACATCAAAAAAGGTTCAAAAAAGACATTTATTTTTTGTAATCCGTACGAAAAACTTTATTCTCATTGCATCGTCACGATAATGACATAAATCCATTTCCATATACTCAAGACCCTCATCACAAATTCAGGTAATCATAATGATAGACACATTAAACCAATATCTCATAACAATTTCATCATTATAATTAATTTCCGTCCGCAAACTCGTAGATTATCAGTATCGTACGTTTGCTGTATTCCCTAGAATATAATATAAAAATAAAAATCAGTCTTAAAAATATGATAGTGCAACAGTGTAGATTTTCAAGGCCACTGCAATAACGTCGACGCGAAATCGACTATCTGTAGTTGTAAAGCTAAATAATGAAAAAAAAAAGGTCAAATATACAACACGTATAAACCTTTTCAATATTCACGAAATGTATCGAGCGGCCGATGTAAACACGAGGTAGATCGTTGTTTTGTACTCGTTTTTCCATGAGAAAAAACTGCGATAAAAACGCTTTGCTGATAATAAAGAATCTCGCGATAAGTAACGAACATAAATATTACCGAACTACTCTACGATCAAATATTCGACAACAAGAGACCTGGATTTTTCCGCCTTTTTTAGTAACTAAAGCCTTTTGGAAAACACTTTTTCGTTTTTTTGAAAAAAGCTATTCTAACAATGTTTATGCGTCTCGGTACGCAGCTGCAATTTTTGCACCAATAACATGTAAAAAGATTCGCGTTATTGCATCTGTTTCCCAAGGCCATAAATCGTACTTTAATTTTTGTTACATCCATAACAACTATACTGGCAACAAAACATCGAGTCACCGAGCTCCATTACACGCAAAACAACAATTAGTGCACTCACAAACTTCATTTCAATTACGTATTTGAGGTAGGGCGTATTTGGATCGAATACATTTTATTGTCGATCACATTCGTTGCGTCCTTTGTAACTTTGAGCCTTAGAAAAAGGAGTGAGATCGAAATTTTGTGACAAGTTCAAATTGCTTGACAGTTTGGACATCAACTGTGCAATTTGACTTACAATTATAAGAATTTTGAAATCGTCAATAATTGGAGATTATATGCAACAAAATTTAATTGCAAAAATCGATTTTTTAGGCTTCACTGGCGGCATCGAAAAAAACAATTTGAAAAACGCCTGAATCTCGAAAAATCGAGGTGAAAGAAATCGGGCGAAGCAAAAAATCAAGACAGTCCTTATCAATTAATTATAGCTCTTGAAAAAATCAACGGAGCTGTGAAAACTGGACTATCAAAATTGGAGATGACGGAAAAATTGGACATTTAGTGAAATAAGAATTGTGAAAAATGTGGTGAATTTCGTAAAAATTGAGTAATTATAAGAAAAATTAATTTAAAGAAACAAAATAAAAATACACTTCAAAAATTTGGAAAACGAAATAAAAATAGTTTGAAAAAATTCATGATCTCAGAGAATTTACAATTTTTGGAAATTCTGACAAATTCAAGAATATGGAACAATATTGTTGAAATTTTTAAGCGTTTCTGAGATCGGTAAAAAAAAAAAAGAAAAAAAAACCGTAAAAAACCAATCAATAATATTTTGATGCGCATCGAACCTCAAAAGTGGTACTTCGAAGGTCTTACACGCGCATAAAATACAGTGTCGCACAATTCGGGTAAAATCTGACTTTAACTCACTATTACAGTCCTCGGCTCCGCCTCGGACAGTAACTCGCCGTTTCGTTAAAATCAGCATTACCCGAATGTGCGATAATTTACTATTACACATATTACGTATAAAAACACTCTTTATTCAACGCCCGCGAAGGATATGTAATTTCGGGGCCCTGCTGAGAGTGGAAGAAATAATGAATTACCTGATTGTTGACGTACAGCGTGGGAGAAATATCAACCCACGAGAGAAATAAATCGAACCCGTGGGTTCGATTTACTTCTCCCACAGGTTGGTGAAGGGAACAAATTGTTGACTTGTCATTTTTATATTGTTTTAAAACAGCAATATAGCGATGTGTAAACAAAACAGAGTTATATTTTGAACGTTAACGCCATATTGTTTCTAGCGATAATGGAAACAAGATGGCTGACGAGAGACTCGAAATTTACATCGAAATCAATCAGGTAATCCATCATTTCGTCCCTTCTCAGCGAGCCCCGAAATCACATATTCCTCACGGTTGTTGAATAAAGTATCATGTGCGACTATTGGTCGACGGAGAATATTCCGCTCGCGTGTTACTGCACTCGCTACGCTCGTGCAGCAATTTCCCGCTCATGGAATCTTCTCCTTCCCCCACTAATCGCACAATATACTATTATTTGTAAAAATCGGACGAAAAACGACACGATCCAACAATTTTTTAAACTTGCGTAATTTTTATAAACGAACAAGAGCTAATTTTGCGAAATCCTTTGGTTAAATTACTACAGAGGTCCTATACTATCAATTTTTTTTCGCCTTGTTCGAAATTGCAAACTTAAATTTTGTTGCACAGTGTTATAAAACACGTGATTATCAACTCTGACAGCACATACGAATCTGTGACCGCAATTTCCTATGAAATTCGAAATTTCCGAACTGCAAATTTTCTGCGCAGTTTCGGACATACTCCTTGGTGATTCTAGTTTTTATGAAAACCTTATAAAATTATAGTTTTTATAAAAAAAACGAATATTTTATAAAATTTTCAAAAAACGTGCGATTTTTATATTGATTTTATGAAAATTGCACATTTTATGAAAGTTTCATGAAAAAAATGAAATTTTATACGAAATTTATGAATTTTATAACAGTTTTCTAAAAACCCGAAAATCATTAGGAATAGCCCTAAATATTCTAATTTGTATAAAAACCTTATGAAATCATTGTTTTTATACAAAAACGAACATTTTAAGAAATTTTCAAAAAATGTGCATTTTTATAGTAATTTTATAGAAATTTGACATTTTATGAAAGTTTTATGAAAAAAAAAATTTAATTTCATACGAAATTTAGGAATTTTATAAAAGTTTTATAAAAACACAAAAATCATCAGAGCCACTGTATTCATTTCATGCAAGTGTGCTACCAGGGAAATAAAACTAAAAAAAAAAAAATATTTCTCATTTTCTCAAAATTCGAACAAAAACGAAAATTAAAATCGCTTCAAAAAATCGAAGTTACAAAGATTTATACGACTACAACTTTTTTCTGTAATGGATGCATCACTCCATAATTAGGGTATAAATTTTCATTTTCGTGTGTACAATATCGAAAATCTATTACAACGATTTTTTCAAAATTATCTAAGTGATTTCATTCAAAGTTACATGAAAAAAGGTTTTTTGATCCTCATTTTTCATGTACAACTTTCATCCCTATTTCAATTATATAGTAAATTCTTTACAAAATTCATTTTTTCGTACAGCCGCTTTCTTTGTAAAATTCTCTAAGTAATCCCAAAAATCCAATTGACATCCAAAAAACTTTTTAAACATCAAAAACTTGATTGTCAAATAGCGTAACTATATTTCCCTTCAATTTATGCCCTTGAAACGACATAAAATCATCATTATTTTCTCAAAAAACGACAATATCCCAAAAAATCATCCATCTAAATCTCAAAAACCATACAAACCTTAGACACTAACTTTATTTACAGTTCCATATATTACAATAATTCAAACATCGAAAGAAAATTCGACAATAAACATTAAGAAAATCCCCTTCCCCCCAATTGTCCTATGTGGACGAGAAATCCAAATCAATCGCTTTTCCGGATGGTTAATTATTGCAAATTATGTTTTCACGTTTGGAGTGACACACCCTTAAAAACTCACTATGAGATCATCCAAAAATCGTTGCATCATCAACTGCCTTTTGACATATTATATCATTTGTACCATTTGTTATTAGGAATATTAGGACCTTTGTACTTTGTACTAGGGCACTATTATCAGTCTCTATTTTCATTGTCCAGTTTCAGTCTTGCGAGGAATACTTCATAACTTTCATCTATAATGTACAATCCTGATCTGGATCTCTGTGACATGATTTCGTAAGGCACGACGATATTTGCACATGCTTGCAAAAAAAAATTCTATTTTTGTAGACATTTTTGGTTGGTTCAACGAAAGTTTAGGCGAGTTAAAATTTTTGTTTAGATCAGATGGCAAGAGATTTTTTTAGGTGGAAAAACGTGAGTTTTTTTTTTTTTTGTTTTGTTTTGGATTCACAAAATTTCTAAATCCAACAAAATTGTTGTACTGGCAATTGTTTTGTTGTTGTACTTTTACAACTGTTTTGTTTTGCTGGCCAAAAAAATTGTGGAATATTGAAATGAAATGGATAAATTATTGATTTTCAGGTGCAAATATTTGTTCACAATTTTTCGGCGCTCTGTAACGTTTTTTAATTTTGAGAATTGAAATTGTCATTTCAGAATTTTTTAAGTCAAATTGTCGATTAATCGAACATTTTGAATTAATAAACGACTCAAAATTGAGGAATTTGAAATGAAGTTGACCAAATTTGTAAATTTCAAGTGTAAATTTTTCAAATCTGTAAACTTTAATTTTGTGTGAAATTTTCGAGTCGTTCAAAATTCTGCAAAAATTTATAATGCTTGAAAATGTACAAGTTTTAGTAGAATTCGAAATTCGAAAAATTTTTTAAACCTTCAAAATTTTCTAGAAATACGGAATTCTTGAAAAATTCGAGATTTTCAAAAAATCGTAAACTTTCAAAAAATTCTTAATTCCGAAGAAATCGGAAATTTTCGAAAAAATTAAAATTTTGAGAAAATTCCCAAATTTGAAAAATTCAATGTTTCAAATTCTAAAATTGTCACATCATTGAAAAATTCAACCCAAGGTTTGAATTTTTCTTTGGAAAATTCCATCCAAAAAAACCTTACAAATATACCAATTCGAAAACGTTGATAAATTAAAAAAAGAAAAAAAAACAATAATTTAGAAATCTCCTAAAACCCCCAAAATCAATATCTAGTTCCATCACACCTTCCGCCAAAACAAAAAAAACTCCAGAATCCACAAACCATTCTATTAAACCCCCCAAAACGGATCAACAATGAAACAACCAAATCATTTAAACTCCATTGAATCAACCAAACTTAAACTCTCAATGTAACCGACCAATTGTAAATCTCGTCCTTTCCCGCGACCGAGATCGGGACTTATCGAAACGTATCGCGGACTAAGCGAATCCGGAATTTTCGATGGGCTCCATTTTGGCCTCCAGCAATTTACGGTTCATGGACAGGTCCTGGGGTATCTCGCAGTCGTCGCGGCACGGGGGCTGCTGAGAGGGCGGCGGCGGCAGCGGCGGCGGCGGCTGTGACAAAATCGAATTCGTCACGTCGTCCGCGAGCTCGCGAACCGGTTTCTGCCAATCGCCGATCAAGTGGTTCTGCGAGGATGAGGGCGGTGAGCCCTCGGAGCTCGTGCTGTTGTGCACGGTATCCATGGGGTCGTTCTCGTTGTCGTAGTAGAATTTGCGGTTGTTGTAAATGTTGCCGTTAACGTTGCCCCCGATCCCGTAAGGGAAGCAGGCGCTGTCGCTGTTCGCGCCCGCGTTCGATGACTCGCGTTTCACTGAGCGAATAGTCGCGATTTTCAGTCTCTTGATTTTGTCGTCTAGCGGTCATGAAACAGGAGAAATGAAAAGAATAATGAGGGTGGGATGTGGTGGAATCTTTGGTAAATATTACACTCGTCCCCCGATTGTAGGTCTTCCGATTGTGTCTATTGGGCCTAAAACAAGCATGTAGCCAGGGAGGGAGCTGAAGCCCCCTCCGAAATTCTGGAAAATTTGAAAAATCTAGCACATTGCAGAAAAGTATATTCTGAAAAAAAAAAAAAAAATAGTAAAACAATACTGATTTTCACAATTATCAAAGTTTTCGAGAAACTAGAAAATTTTGAACATTTTCAGCATTTAGAGATTTTTAAAAATTTTGGGAATTTTCAGAGTTTGGGGGATTTCGAGGATTTTGCAAGTTTTTAGAAGTTTGAAAATATTCAAAATTTCAACAATTTTGAAAATTTCGAAGTTTCGGAGAAAAGGAAATTTTGAAAATTTTCGAATATAAAATTTGAGTATTCATAAGAATTTGAACTCTCCAAAATTCTCATTTTTAATGCTAGAATTTAAATCCAAAAAATTTCAAGATTTAAGAAGTTCGAAATTTGGCAACTCCTAAATAATTTTTCGAAAGCAAAAACATTGTTGAAAAATTCTAATACCCAAGTACAAATAAATTCAGACCTTTTAATTTAATTTTAGCAAATGAAAAAATAAAGAAAAAACTTTTTGAAACTATTGGAAGTTTCTAACATCAATACGTCGATTCCAAAAAAATAAAATGCCCAAGTTTAATAGAGGTACCTAACACGAATTTTTGCTGTACTTACAAAGAGTTCTGCTAGGGACCGAGAATATTTTCGACGCTTTCAACGCCGACATTTTTTCGTATTTCACAGCGTTGATTGCAGCGGCAAGATCATCTGAACTGTACTGCTTGTAGCGTTTCCAATCCATTTTTTGAGGCTTGCCAGATGCTAAAAAATGTAACAATTTGATTTTACATTTTTCAACAAAAAAATCTTTAATGTTTCTCGAACTATTAAAAATTTCATATTCCCAGAAATACTCTACAAAAATCTGAATCTCTCAAAATAACACCGCGACCTTAGTGATTGTAGTTTTCATGAGAACAGGCAAAATTTTTATAAAATCAGTGAATTATTTAAAAATCCGTCTTTTTATGAGATCGATGTCACGAAATTTTTATTAAATTTTCGATTTTTATAAAGTGGTTTTATAAAAAATTTACAAAAAAAATTTTTTTAAATAAAATCCGTCAAAATTTGCATAAAATTCATCTGTTTTTTTATAAAAACAATTGAAAGCCTCTAAATTTTCCTATAAAACCTTCATTTTTATAAAAACTTAGTGATTTTTATAAAAAGTTCCAAAATTTTTTTTTTTTTTTTTTTTAGAACCAAATTTTGGTTACCCCATACCTCACCTAGTGAGGTTTCTGGGTCCCTTCCCTCTTTTCTTACCCTGCCATG
>JAPYZK010001105.1:0-19696 GCA_030522785.1 Platygaster equestris | reverse complement strand
GCTTGCCGGGTCGGGACCCCTGCGCTCAGCTCCCTCAGCTCTGGCTCTTTGGCAGGCCGGCTGGGCCGGTAGGCCCAACGCAGGGGAAATCGGGGAAATAAGGAAAACCCAAAATGACCGGAATCACGTGTTTTTTACATTTTTCCGCCTTTTTTCCAGCAATCCGCATTTTTGCATCGTGCGCCTCATGTTTTAATCGTTTCCGAATCGTTTTTCTAATTAATTGCACTCGCAGTCTACTAAATTACAGCATTTGCATTTTCTTCTCAGTTCATTAATTTTATTGGCAGGGGAAACCATGAAAAACCCCGCGGCAAGTTGGCGGAAACTGGCCCGAATCCCCCTGAGAGGTGCCGATATTAAGAAACATCAATGCCCCGACCCCAGGAAATTATTTTCGAGAAATAAAATCCGGGGGTCCCACAGGCGGGACTCGAACCCGTCTCCTTCCGCTTCAGTGGCCTCAACCGACCAATCGCCGCGCAGTACCGCTTAGCAATTAGACCGCTTGACCACCGAAGCGGCTCCTGTTCTACTTTTGATTTTGTTTTGGACTCAATTTTAAATTTTGTGTTAATTGTAAGTTCATTTGGAGAGCACTTTTTACATTGAATTTTATTATAGCAAAAGTGTGACGTTAAAAAAAAGTTTACAATACAGTCCGGACTCGTTTATCAGAACGACCCTCAATTGAATGGTCTCGTTTATCGAAACTCGGTAGGGGCTCCCGCCGCTAGTCTCAGAGATAGCGTCCGATTGGTCGGAAAGTTGTAAGAGGGGATTAAATTTAAAGAAATCGTTTGATTGGTCCTTCGACCCAACAGCGATCGAGACCGCGATTGTAATTGGTTGACGCTTCGTGTGGCTTTCAATGGTGGGGGTAAGGAGAACGATTGCGCGTTTCGATAAACGAGTCTCTGGCGTTCCGATAAACGAGTCCGGACTGTATTGCGAAACTCTAAGGAGTAACAATTAAACTCGATTGTCTCAACTTTGATGCAGTAGACTTGATATAGTTTTTTTTATAAAAAAAACATCGAATATTCTAATATGTAAGGAACAACAAATAGCCTTACTCAATCGCACAAGGAAAGGGTCTTGAAAAAACGATATCAATTTTCGCATAATCAAATTCATTTATCAGAAAATTTTTCTATACGTTTTTTTCAATCTCAACAAAAATGATTAAAAACGAATTATAAACCTCAATTTATAAGAAACAAAAAAGTGTTACATTATTAGAAAGTAATGAAACCTAACAGTTATTGAATAATTTTTAACAAAAAAAAAAAATAATAATAAAAGTGTATAATCTTGATAAGAATCAGCCGAAAATGATATTTATGTCCACACATCCGTCTCACGTACATTTTTCAGAATTCAAAAGCAACGCAAATTTCCAAAAACAATTCCATACCGATCTCAAATGGATAAAAAATTTAGCGAACTCATAAAAATACTTGAAAATAATTTCGACAATAAAAAAATATCAACAAATTCGCATAATTTCGCTGATGAGACAGTTGAAAACAAAAACCCTCATTTTCCACATGTACAACTTGCACACTTTTTCCAACTACACGACACTGACACAGAACTGCTAACATTTTTTTGCAAAATGGTGTTCTCGACTCAAGACCTTAAAATTACTTACGATTATTATTAACAATATCTCACTTCAACTAACTAACCAGCGGCAAAAACGTGACGACTTCCGAAATGTACTCACATTTCAGCATGACTCTCTTATACACATAAAAACGAGTACAAACTTGGTATTTTTGGTCGTGCTCAGAAATCGTCACATTCCTGTTGTCACATCGCTACATCAAAATTTACACTCGATGTAACAGAGTGACCAGTTAAATCAAACTGAATAAAAAAAAAATATTATAAATTAAAATATATTAATCTATGAAAAAACGAGGCTCTCAAAGTCTCTTTGAAAAATAAAACTAAACTGAACTTGTGCGATTATTGAGAAACGAAAAAGTATGAATTTTTATATTATAATTTTAATAAACGAGCCAAGAAGAAGAATTCAACTATGAAATCATAGACTTGGTCCTCAACTATGTACAGTTTCTTTTTACGTTTCACTGTTGTTGCAAAAAGCGTCACGTTGTTCGTTAATTCCCTCTGCCAGTTTTTGAACAAAAGGGTCGCCGATTTTGCCGTTTATTGCGCTGAAAAATTCTTGAAGTTTGCCGGGGATTTTGTCCCTTTTTTCGTACTCGTACGCTTGCATCAGAAGGTCGAGCCTGTCGAGGTCTTTCACGTATTTGGCTTCAGGAGATTCTTGCTTCTCATATTCCTGTGACAAAAATCATGTTTTTTTAAAGATGTTAGTTTTCAAACTCTTTGTTACATTGTGAAATTACTCTAAAACCAATTTAAATCCTTGGAAAATTACAACATTAATCTTACAACAATAATCTTACTTCAACTTTTTTGAATTATGATTTTCTCACTTGGATTATGAACATTTTCACGTCGTAAATTCTTAAAAAATTGCAAAATACCCTAGGATTTTCCAATACTAGGAAAATTTCAACATTTTCAGAAATTGTTATAACAGTAAATATTTAACAAAAAAATTTTCAACGAATATTTTTCAACTTATTTCAATTGTATTTTTTCTACTCGACAGAGAACCTGTAGATTCAACTAATTCTAAATATGTTGATTAACTTATTTGCAAAAGCGTTTTCAAATCATTTATACAAATTATTAATTTTTTTACAGAATTATTTCGAAATTAACATCAGGCACACACGATTCATCAGTTATATGTAATGTTTTTATAGTTAACAATTCCAAATGAGAATAAAAAATGGTTAAAGAATTTTGCATTGTTTTCAGGGAATCGTACTCTAAATAACTGCAGCATTCCTGGTCCTTTGTCCCCCAGGAGTTTACAAATATCTTCCATAGCTTCGTCTTCCATCCTGTGTTTATCTTCTGGTGAAACTCCACAATGCGGCGTGATGTCACCAACGATGCATTCAGCCAGGTCATGTATCAGAGTCATCTGCATGATTCTAAAACATTCATCAACAAAATCAGTCATTCCCTTTTCCTGAATTAAATTTCTCAACTTTTTTCAAAAAAGCCTTTCAGTGTTTTTTTTTTCGTCATCTTAATTTCAATTTTTCTGAATTAAACACTTAAGTGCTTTCTAGAAGAGAAAAATCATCTTAATTTTTCAGTTAATGTATTTTTACGAATTTTACTACAACGTTTAGTACTGACGACTACTTTATTTTATGCAGTGGCGTGGTGGAAACCAAATTTTTAACGGGAAATTTCGGCGAGTACCCCCCCTCCCTTTTTTTTCGCCAGGAATTTCAATTCCACAATCGAAAAACTCCGACTGTGAATTTTGAATTTGAAAATTAACCACATTGAAATTTCGGAATTTTTTTTTATTATACTCATCAATATCCGTCTTCGCCTGACCAAAAATCGTCAAATTCAGAGATCAGAGAAATTAGAAAATGAATTTTAAAAAAATACTATCCAGTATGCAAAAATCTAAAAATGTAAAGATCGGAAAGTCAAACTTCCTATAATTTATTGGAAGGATGAAATATTTTTCTGACTGAAATTATAAGATTTCAAAACCTAAAAAGAGCTCAAAAATTCGTAAAATACTCCTAAAAAATGATAAATACTCGTATAATACCTAAATACTTGTAATAATGAAATTGACAAAAATTATAGAATAAAATACTCGTAAAATACTAAAATACTAAAAATTCTAGAACATCAACATTTTAATGATAAAAATCAGGAATCACAATATAATATATATATTCCGAAATTTGTCATTTTTAAAACGAAGGTCCTTAAAAGTCAAAAAATTTGAGTTTCGTTATCTGTTTCTAAGTTTTCTGACTCGGAAAATTACTCGGATTTTTTGTATAGGCACCACACCACTGCTTTCGTAAAAGATTATAATTTTTACAAAATTATTATGATCTTCAAATTATTTATAATTTTATTATCAATATTATCATCAAAATTAATATTTGTATCAATACTATCACTGGCATTGAATAGACGTGATTAAAATCAATACGAAAAATCATTCAACATCATCAATCATATAAGCAATTATTCCACAAATAAGTACAAATACTTCTGCAACTTACTTGACTTTGTCAAGATCTTTCGAATCCACCAAAAACGAGAGCATCGCCATCCTGTACATGTGGCCTGCTATTGTTTCAGCATCTTCAATGTTGCGAATTATCCATCCTGTTCTTTTCATGTGCTGAAATTACAATCGATCATATCATCGATCATTGTCAATTATTTAAATTAATACCTTACAGATGAATGTGTTCGAAACGTGCAATAATTATTCAATTTTAAAACATCGAAAATAAACGCTCACCGGTTACTATTGCAAGCTTTTTCAACATAAAAAAGCGCCACTCAAAACAACTAAAAACATCATTTTAACCTTGATTTTCTAGCTAGGAAAAAACTAAATTTTTTGAATGAGTACATGATTAACTGTGTTTGGTTTAAATACATTTTTAATTGTTTTGTTTTCTCACCCAATCGGTTTAAATCAATTGCGATTTTATAATTAAATACGCGTTAAATTGTTTTTCAGTTTCAAGTGCGAATCAGCCTTTAGAAAATACGTGCTAGTATATAATGATAACCAGGAAAAGAAGCAAAAAAACCAGGTCATTCATAAAATTGACAAGCCAAGCACCACAAACTCGATACTTTGAGTGTAGAATAGAATTCGAGCCTAAAAATATGTTGCATTCTTACAGAAGAGCAGAAAAGGAAATGAGATGTATGAATCACCAGAACAAGAAATGAAAAAGTAACAAAAGAATGACCCCATTGGAGAAAACTACCGTTTTCGGTCATTTTATAACGGCACCGACAATCATTAACATTACAAACAAGTCATTAACAGTATTATTTTCGACAGGTTTTGACCTTGCTCACACAACTTGGCATTTGAGCTAACTGCATGTGTGCGCTTTTTACTATGCAACCAGCAGCAAAGGCGTAGAGAGATCATAATCAAAATTCATTTCCGAAAATGACAGTTTTTAAATTACGAGTAACAATAGTCAATTTCATTTCTGACTGTTGTTAATATTCAATCTTGAAACAATGGTAAATTTTACTTGTTCGATTGATTGATTCCATTTTCACTTTGTTAAAAATTTTTCTTTACAGTGGACTTTCGTTTATGTTGACTGGTTCGAAACGTCAACATTTGTTTAAATTGATTCCTTGCCCCTATCGTCTGACTGGTCAGATTAGAGGGAGTAGGCAAACAAATTGTTTCATTGGTTTCTGCAAATTGAAGCGATCTTTCATTTGCTGAGTTTATCGTGGTGGGGGGGGGGGGGGGGGGGGGGGGGGAGACGAGAAGAAGTCGCGAGTCAACATAAACGAGAGTCAACATAAACGAGCGTCAATATAAACTAAAGTCCACTGTATTTAAAAAAAGTTTGCATTTCATTTTCGTCTGATTAATTTTTGTACTGAAAAATACGAAGTCAACAGAAATAATCATTGTTTCGTACTTGAGTTTTTTATTTTATATTAGTACAATTGCATATAATAACACGCGTTAGTATTTGAGTAGAATTTAATAATAATTGTTCCTTAGGGGTGTGCGCAGGTGGAAGAGAAGTTGCAACAGCCCCCGAAATGTGAAAAAATGGATTCTTTTTATTTTTGTAACCAATATAGGTAAACATTAGAAAAAATAATGATAATAATGAATAAACGCGTACTTTGAAATCTATACTATTCGATATTTCAAACATCAAAATTCGAGTACATAATTTAAAGTAAAAACTGTCAAAAGTAAAAAAAAAAAAAATGAAGAGTGTCCAATTCCAGAATTCAAGAATTTTATTACTCAAAGAACAAAATATGGCAACTGACATTACAGAAGTCTAAAATGTGGCAATTGCAAGGCTTGAAAATTGAAGAATTAAAAAAATAAGAAACTAGAAAGTTATAAAATAAGAAAGTAGAAAATGAGAAAGTTAGAACACATAAAAAATTCTGACTTCGGAACCTAAGATACAAAGCTTACTATTTAAAACTTTAAAATTCGCAATAATAAATTTGATAATCATGTTCAATGAAAAAAAGAAAGCAAAAACAAAATTTTAACTTCAAAATCTGAAAATTTAAATATAAACATCACATTTTTAATTATCTACCAATAGAAATTTCAAAATTAAAATAAAACTGAAACTTCTAAATTTCAACTAAAGAAAAACTTAATATTATATTAATTGCAAAATTACAAAATTCACGAAAATATATTTATTTGATTATTTTCTAAAAACTATCAAGTTGGTTTCAAAAACTTTTAAAATAATCCACAAAAATATCATAAAATGAACATTGTTGGCATTCATGTAATCAAGTACTATGTCATTCATTAGTAAGAAATTATATATTGATGTATTTTCATCACATCCATTATAACTCACACTATGATGTAATTGATAATTGATTAATAATTATTAATCAATCATAATATAATATAATCAACAAAAAGAACTCAACATTGCCATATTCCTAGGTTTTTTTCCAAACTGGCAAAAAAATCATTCGTTTTGTTATTACTTGTATACTGTATACAATGGCATTGTCAACAATAATTTAATTTTTTCCCACACTTGATGAAAAATTATCAGCAAAAAGCCCCTTTGGCATACGCCTCTGCTGGCCGCGATCGTTGCCGATACGCACATTTTTATTATTCTCGAGATAAGTTTTGCATCTTGCAAAACATTTTCCGACGAACAGCAGAAAACGCAAAATGAACAGCAACTAAATAGCATGCGCTCCAATTCTATCGAATTCGATGAAAGTAATAGTAAAAATTAAGATACTAATTAACTAACGTGGCTAAATTGTGAAGAAAATCCCGGAAATGTCAAAGCCAAAGCAAATAATAATGACGCATGAAACGAACGTTGTATTCATGAATATTCAAGGTCGAATCATTGCATAACTGTCCGAAAATTGATAAAACGATGGAAAATTTGTTGTCATGGTTGCGAAGTCGAAACTTACCTTCAAACGGCCTACGAGCTCCATGAATTCCTGGATTTTTTTCACGTCGAAAGATGAGGAATCGTTCATGGTTGTTTGTTTTTCACTTTAAAAATTGAAAAAAAGATGAGATTCTGTTAAAACCCGTATTTTATACGCGCACAGCACTGTTTTTGTTCACTTTGAACAGCAATTTGCGAGAATAAACTGTTTATTCGCGAATTTCGACGAATTATACGTCTCTGTGTCCGTCTGCGGCAAGCAACTTAAAGCAACTGCAAGACTGTGCAAGACAGTTAGACAGTGCAAGATTGCTGATAATGCTAATTGACATTAGAAATTTTATTTCGGAACTTGGAAACGGTGTAAACGCAAACGCAGCCGCCATCATATAAAAACGTGTTTATATGGCGGGAATTTTTGCATTGAATGTTTGGAATTTGTGATATAGAGGCGACTATAGTTTTTGTAACTTCTTAATGAATTAAAAAATTTTTAAATATTATCATGAATAATTCGTGCGATTGATTATGTTTTTTTTCATTGTTATTATTTAATAATAACAATATTTTCACATTTGCGTGGATGAAACATCTCAATTCCTACGCATGCGTAAAAAAATAAAATTGCCTACGATGTAAACGATGATAATCTGCAGACAGCAGATAGAGAAGCTGACTGAAGCTGACTGTCACTGACTGTCACCAACTGTCACTGACTTGCACTGACTTAGCTGTCAAAAGTAAAAGCATCAAGGTGAATCCAGAAATATTGAACAAACATTGAAGTCCGTTTAAAAGTGAAATTGTAAAAAACGTTTGTGATGACAGTGTGATAATGACAGTTTTTTCATCACTTAAATATCTGAAAAATAATGAATGCCATTGTTCGACATTCTACTATTCTGAAAACACGTTCAAATCGTAAGTTAAATAAAGTTATGAAATATTCAAACAGACATACATATCAAATTCATATTGTACATTTATATAAATAATATTTTTAGATATTCGTCATTCGTCATATACCTTTGAAAGTGTCATGTTCATGTAAATTTCTGTTCATCAAAAAATAAATATGTTATCATGACAGTCAACAAGGAATATTTACACCTCCATTTTTTAACTGTTACACACTTTTGATTTATCTCTTCTTCTCTGCACACCATTTTATATTAACTTTACAAAAACGTTGAGCAGCGAATATATCAACTAAATAATTATAATAACAGTATACGAATGTTGTTTTCCAGATGTGAGTTTTTCAAAACTTGCTTTCGTCCCAAAATGTGATCCAGTCAAATCGGAAGATGTGCAAGTTCTGAAAGAATTTTTGGAAAATTCTGGTCGGTTGTGCGCGTTGACGGGCGCTGGTATTTCCACGGAAAGTGGTATCCCAGATTATCGGTCAGAGGAAGTTGGCTTGTATGCAACCAGTGACCGCAGGCCAATGCCGTATAAAGAATTTTGCAGTGGGGAAAATGCCAGAAAACGATACTGGGCTAGAAATTTTGTTGGTTGGCCCAGGTGATTATACATCATAACATACTAATTATTCTCAGCATTCTCAGATATTTGAAAAGTACACAAAATGAGATTTTTCAATTGAACTTGCATGTTTTTCAATGTGCATAATCTCTTTGAACAAAACAAAAAAAACGAATTGTTGAATGTTCAAGACCTTCAAGACCTACGACACATGGAGTTCATTATAAATTTATCGTCAATTTCACATTTGAATACAAAATATGTACAGAAATGGAACAATATGAGAACTTCTGAAAATTTTAATCCAACGATTTCAAATTTTTTCAGGTTTTCTCGTTTCGAACCAAATTCAACCCATAAAATTCTGCGTGACCTGGAAACTATTGGAAAAATTCGATGTATGATAACTCAAAATGTCGACAGTTTGCACAAAAAGGCTGGTAGCAAGAATGTCATAGAGTTGCATGGAACAGCTTTTACAGTAGTCTGTTTGAACTGCGATCGCAAAATCAGCAGATTTGCACTTCAAGAGCAACTTGTCAAGCTCAATCCTACAATGATCCAGACCAGCGACAACATTCGACCCGATGGTGACGTCGATTTGTCTCAGGTGTCAAATTTTTAAAACATAATAAATTCAGTTCAAACGCACTATGCTATTTTCAATTTGTGTGTAATTAAAAAATTAGTTTGTTTGAATCATTATTATGATCTGATAGAAAATTGTTTATTGTTAGTTTTTAAATTAGAATTGTTTAGTAGAACGTAATTATTCAAGTTGTAAAATTTTTGATATTTGAAACTTTTTTCTAAAATTTACAACACTGATTTCGAGAATTCAGTACTGAGCAAAAAAATATTGAATTCGTTTAAAATAAAATTGTTGTTATTCAAATAAAAATATTTGAATATGAAAAAAAATATGAAATTGGAGTTACAAATATGATTGAAAGTAGATTAATGAAAGTATTTCTGATTCAAAAAAAGTTCTGAATTTTGTCGCTCTAAGCTACTCGACCTTGATACTCAAAGTCCAGTAAGCAAGCATTTATCTAATTAATTGATTAAATTAATCTAATCGAATCGTTTTTTATAGGAACAAGTAGAAAATTTCGTTCTACCACCCTGCACGAACTGCGGTGGCTCTTTGAAACCGGACATTGTTTTCTTCGGCGACAACGTTCCTCGAGATGTAAGCCAAAGAGTTAGCGAACAAGTTGAAAATTCTGATGCCTTGCTCGTGCTAGGTACTTCGTTAACTACTTTTTCTGGTTATCGAATTGTTTTACAAGCTATCGAAGCGAAAAAACCCATTGTTATTGTGAATATTGGCCCCACAAGAGCTGACGACCTTGCCAGTTTCAAAGTACAAGGAAGATGCGGTGAGATATTTTCCAAAATATATTTAGAAAACAGACAGCAATTGGATTCTAAAGAAAGCTAACGAAGGATTTACAGAAAATCGATAGAGAAGCACTTTTCGCTTTTCACACCTTCAGTCACAAAATTTTGATTGGAATCGAGTACAGTAAAACCTCTCATATTGTCCACTATCTCTGTCACTGTCTCCTCTCATATTATCCTATTAAACCCCATGGTTGACCTATGGACAATATGAGAGGCTGAGAAGGATGCAGAGTGGACAGTATGAGAGGTTTCACTGTATAGGAATAATGGCAATTTGAATGTAAATGGCATATAGACAAAAAATTGGCGCTGCATTCATTTTTATGGACTGTGGATTGGAGAGTTTCCATGTTCAGACTTGTACATGTGGGTTCTGAGAAAATGACATGCTTATTTTATTGTTAGAAAAAGGATTATTGAAGGTGAAAAAATTGTAACTAAAAAAAGTGTATAAATGTTCATTTAGCGAATTTGTAGGTAGGCGAATATTCTTTAACACAGTTCTACGAGATTGTACATTCTTTGCGCACCTCATCATCATGATCAACAATAAATTACTTTTTGAAACATTTTATTTTTTATTTCTAAAAAGCTGATACAAACTTTGATCACTCGAGGCATTTATTATTACCTAGCTATTATTCTATACAAAATGTAATATTAATCGTAAACTTTTGTTTGAACAATATGCTTTTGAGTCATTCCACAATTTTTCAACAAATTTCATTCAAAAATTCAAGTTTTTTTGAGAGGATCAGAATTCGTGAAATCAGCGCGGAAAAAACGACTATGCTCATTTTTTATTGAGAAGTTGAAGAAACGATATTGTATACTTTTCAGAAAATTATTGGACAATTTATTAAAATTTATTAAATTTCCTTTGTAATTACGAAATTATTTTACTTAATTTTAGTAGATTTTTTTTTATTTTGTCTGGACATTATGACGGTCATAAGTTATCGTTTTTTTCAACTTTCCGATAAAAAATGAGCATAGTAAATTTTTAGGTGCTGATTTCACGAATTCTGACCTACGAGAGTAAAATTGCAGGTTTAGAAAACTTATTTTTGTAGTTGAAAGAACGTGTGTGTTTTTTATCTTTTTATATCAGATCAAAAGATTGAGAACTCTGTTCATAAAATAGTTTACATAAATAAAAATTTTTTACGAGTATGAGTTTGTATACCGAGGCGAAACCGAGGGCGACAATCGCACAAGTTGAAATTTTTATACTAGATACATAATATATTATTTTTTACCTTCAATAGAATTTTATGAGAATTTTTATGTTGATAGTGAAATTCCTATAGTGGAGTCCAAAAACCTCCAGGAAAATTAATTTGAACAAATTTCATCAAAGAATAAAACGATGTCAATGTCAGTGAAAATGATTTTCAAAAACCTTGAAATTTTCCTCCGTATTTCTCAAGAAATTCGTGAAATGGCTCATTTTGCAAAAATGTCTTGAAACGTATGTAAATATTACGCACTATAACAAGTTTTATACATCTACTGTACAATTTATGCTTTATCGATTCCACCATTCAACATTATACACAAAATGGTGAAAAAGTAATCTAAAAAGCAATTCACAAACTATAATATTTCTTTGGGGCGAAATCATAGATCTAAATTACCATGATTGATCAGTATTTTAATTACAACTAAAAATTGATATCGAAAACGGATAAAAATACTGTATGTAAGCATATAATAGTATCTTGGTAGTCTACATTTTTGCAACCTCCCAAATCGTCACGATTACATTAATTATTTAGACGCTAGAAATAGCTTTGAAAAAGCAGTATTGCTGCTTTGATTGATTGTTGAACAATGTTTTTTCAGTACAAGAATAGGACCACTAAAAATTATATTTACATGTTAATTTCCAAAACAAACTTGAACAATGCTCAACAGAAAATGAAGAAACTAACCACCTAATCGCAAATATTTACAAACACGAAGTATTTGTGAATCATTTTTATCTTTCTGAATGTGATTTAATGGTATAACCATCCGCTTAAATTACGTATCACAAGTGTATCCCAGACCTTTTATTGATAATTAATCAAATAATTAACTTCGGAGGAAAATTTTTTATGAGCTCTCTTGATGTGAATTCGTGCAATTCGGATTGATTTTTTATATGAGCTGAATTTCAGATATTTATTGACGAGATCAATCATTAAATTCTATTAGATTGACTTGTAAATCGATTTGCACAGAACATGATTTTTAATTTCCGAATTTTCGAATTATTGGATTGTTAATAAAAAAAAATATCAAATTAATGAATTCAGTTTTTGATTACTCATATTTTTGGCTTTAGAATTAAAAATTCTCAACAGCAAAATTTTTAATTCTGAAATAAAAAATTTTGATTCTGCAGTTTTGAAACATCGAAATTTTCGGAGCTTAGAATAACGGCGAAATAAATTAATAAAAAGAATAAAAATTCGAAACTTCGTCTGCATTCGAATTCTCGAATTTGTCAGTTTTTTAATTCGAATAAAGAACATCCGAAAGTTTTTACCTCTGAAATTTCGAACCTTGAGTTTTCTATACTGATATGAAAATTTATTCAGAAATTCGAATATTCGATAAGAATTTTTTGAAATATACTCTTCTGAATTTGATAATCACTCGAAATAATTTACGTAATAATGTCTAGAAACCTGAAAATCTCTATTTCCAAAATTTCTCATTTTTCTCCAAACTTCCAATCATTCATTATTATAACGAGAATGAGGTAGCTGCTGTAAATATGCTCTTTTTTTATCGATCTACAATCAATTTCGATGATTTCTCGTAAATAAGAAAAAAACACCACTAACTAAGTGAAATTCGTCCAGCAAATAGTGAAAAATTGACAAATAGGCATAGGAATTCAAAACTTGATGAGGTCCATTTCAATAAGGCTCAATTTCTCACGTATTCGTGTAAGAAAATGGCCCTTATCGAAATAGTGCTTATCAGATTTTAAATTCCCGTGCTTAAAATGTGAAAGAGTAATTTCAAAGCTATTAATTAGCCGAATTGAACAAATTCAGCTAATAAAGAGAGAGCCTCATAAAAACATGTTACAGTCTCGCACTACTGATCGAGAAAACGATCGATCCCCCTAAAAATCCTTCAAATTGCCTTTCGTCATGTCGCGTTTTTATGTATTCTTAGTTTTTCCGCGTCAGCGCTTAACGCGATAAACGTGTCATGGATTATTTTTCCGCTTTGAAAACGAATTACGTTTTCCAATATTTGCGTGAAAAACGTGCCGCCGCGTATACGAATTAATAAAATTACAGTATTTTGAGTAATTCGGTGAAAAAGAAAATTAATGTTGTTAAATGCCATCAAGTTATAGTTTATGAAAATTACTGAATTTCCTTGTAACTCTGAACTTTGTTAACAATGAAATTCTGCTTAAAGACATATTTTATAGGATTTCTGATCTTGCAAAAATTTTTACAATATTTGATGAGCAATTACAATTGAACCACGAAAATTCAGGTTCACGTAATTTGAAATGATTTCGAGTTAGATAAATGCCACTTTTCATTTTTCAAGATTTTCGTTAATCTTGGAAGAAATTTTCAAATTTAAATTTTTGAAAATCAAAGTTACAAGTGTGCGTTTTCGAAAAAGTTTTAGAAGTAATTTGGAAACTAGAAATAAAACATGTCATATTTTTCTGAGAGTTAATTGAAAGAAAAATATGATGGATATGTTTTTCGGTTTTGAGATTCAGTTTCGAATGTTGTCAAAATTTGGATGACCAATTGTTTTCCATGTTACGAGTCCACGAGTTCTAAGCGCTGAAACTTTCGAATTCACATGTTCATATTGAGCGGCATTAGCGGCACGTATTTGTCGCTTGGTCGGAATTTATATTGCGAGCATAGCCGGGCAGATGCTTCGTCTGATAGTCCGAATCTGAAAAACACAACACATCATTTTTCAATTTATACACAATAAATTTTTGGACGTACCAAAAACCGTAGTAACAATTTTTCGCGAAAATTTAAAAACTATGTACTCGTAAAAAAACCGTCCATTAAACTCGTATTTCCATTTAGTGCTTTTAGAAAAATTATGAAGTTTCACGAAATTATATAAAATGACCGAGTGTTCACCAGCCTAAAAGAATACATTTTCCACGAAAAATTGCTAGTAAACTTTTGCCGCCCAAACCAGTAGTGAGTCAACATGGGAAAATAGGTGTAAGATGTAAGTGTAGAATAGAATTATTAGCCCCGGAAAAGCGCAGCCTCCACCAAAGTGCCTGAGAAATAAAAGATTCGCGACATGCATACTTTTAGAAACGATATTTCCTGGGCCAACGATAGGGATTATGATGGCTTCTGGTTTCGATTCTATTGATCCTTCGGATCGTCCAATAATCGCTGACGGTCCTGACGATGGGCCTCAGCCAAATAAACTGCATCGGCGCTGATAAAGAAACATATCTCGGCGACGAAGCCCACTTATAGGAACAGCTAAAAACATTGCATTTTCGCCCCAATAAATTACGAATATTCACGATTACTCTCGGAAATTCTAGAAATTTAATTTCTTAAATTTCTTTTTATTTATTAAGTGTTTTGGAAAACTTCAAAAATGGGGTGAATTTTCGTAAAACGTTCGAATATTCTTCTGAATTTCTCATAAATCGAATGGGAAATTTGCCAGTCTTGAAAACTGTTGGAAATGCATGAAATTTCAAAAATTTTGCGAATAGGTACAAAAAATAGTGCACTAGTCGTTTTTTGACAAATAATAAAAACGAACAGGTCAAATAGTAGAAATTTACGATTAAAAAAAAAATTGGCTAAAAATTTTTATTCCAGGAGTCAAAATTGAAATGACTATTTCGATCAGTTATTTTTTATCTGATCGAAATAATATAATTTTACGATGTATTATAAATAATCATAATGGAGGCTGAAATGACATTTTAGTAGTCAAAAACCAAAATGACCAATTTCGAGACAGAAAAATTGACTATTCCTAATTAGTCAGAATATAACTAATAAAATGGTGAAATCTGATTAATGTTAGCAGTGCAGGTCCGCTCGAAAATGATAATATGAGTACTCAAAGCTCAAATGACTCATTCAAATAGTAAAAATTTGACGATTTAAAATTAAGAGAGTGTGATACTGACTTTTGCCACTTAGAACAGGGCCGCCTCTCTTTGAAACAAGTGACTTGAATGACGTTGAAAAAAATGGCGCCCAGGGTGTTGGCGACCTCAGTATTGACGGTTTGCAGGCACCTGCGGAATTTGGAATCGCAATCGCAATGGGAGCGCGTGAAAGGGGAATTGTTGCAAATGCCATCGATGCATTGTCTCGGGGCCAGGGTAATGGCGCAGTGGTCGTGTTCCCTGCAACAGGCGTCTTCTTTGCGATGCGGGCCCAAGCTATCGAAAGACGAAGCTACGTTTCCGGGACCGCACCACTTTGTCCCCGGGTAGATCAGGCCCTTGGTCCCGTTTTGCGTCTGTAATATTTATTTAAAAAAAATTTTTGACTTTTCCTATTGAAATTTTCCGATCGAATTTCCAAAGGCATGATTTTTCGGACTGTGATAATTACGATTGTTCAATTTTCATATTCGGTTATTTTCTGAACTGCAATTTTAATCTTGCCATGTTTGTATTCGAATTCTCAGGTTGAGAAGTTTCGAATTTTAAATATAATTTTGCGAAAATCAAATTTTTGACATTTATTTTGTTTCTGGTACTGTCTACTAAATGAATTCTTCGACTGAAAATTCACTTAATTTTAGTGGAAATCCTGTGAGTCACGATTGAGTGGAAATTTCACTCAAAATAAGTGTAATTTTATTCGTTTTAGAGCGACATTTCACTCGACAAAATTATTACGATTCCACTGTGTTTTTTTAGAGTGAAAAAATTTTTTTTTCCAACACGCGCACTCAAAACGCGAGTTTTTAGGCCCGTTTTCGTATGCCAAAAGTGACCGATTTGAGGCCGATGACGCGAAGTGGCAAGTGCGCATGCGCAGTGCGGAAAAGCCCTAGAACTCTTAGAATTCTTTTGTCCCGGCGGGAAAAAATGACTCGACAACTGAACAGTTCCGCGTGAATATACTCGTTAACCAATAACTGCTCACAGTTTTTTCGCACAGATTTCGACTTTAAGCAAATGAGAATAAATGTTTTAGGCGCCGGTGAATTTTTGGGAACACTCTTTAAACACTGCAAGAATACTTTTTTCGGAACTGCGTCTATATATATATATATACTAAACTCACCGTCAGTTTGACAATTTCACGCGCAAGTACTCGCGAATCTATAATTCCGAATTGTTATCACTTTTGCGCAATGTGATCACTTCGGGAATGAGTATGAATCTTTTCGTTATCGGTTTGATTTTTATGAGTTGTTTTGGAAGTGGACAATTTTCGAAACCGCGTCACACAGTATATGGGCGCAGTTTCGTCAATCGGTCCCGAATCGGTCTTATACGAAAACATACGAAAACGAGTCTATCAAACTCTTGTTTGAATGCGTGTGTTGAAAAAAATAGTATGTGCAACACGGGCCAATGTGGCCGATTATCGGCCGCAGAATTTCGCCCTCGCTCCGCTCGGGACGAAAACTTCACGCGGGCTCGAGTCGACCACTTTTGGCTCTAGTTGCACAATGTACTATTATCACTCTAAAATAAGAGAGATTCCACTTATTTCGAGTCAAATTTTCACTCAAGGTATGATTTGCAGAATTTTCACTTTGATTGAGTGAAAATTCACTTAAAGAAATTTAGGGAGTAAACTGTCGATTCAGTTTTTCAAATGTAAAACAGAATACCCTTACTTATCTCTGATTCTTTATGAAATTCTGTGGAAAGTAGAAACTTTAGAAAAACTCATGAAACTCCTGTAAGTTTTTCTTTTTTTGTGACGAATTTGGAAAGTTGATAACGATTCTACAGATTTTTATAATATAATATTAAAAACAACAACCTTTGCCTTGGTTCGCGTGGCCTTGCACGTTTCTTCGAGATCGGCTACGAGGTTGCTCGACATTTGTCGGACTTTTTTCGGGTCTGCGCCCAGAACCATGTTCTGGATAACACCGCGATCCGTATAGAGTGCACAATATGGGGAGCTCGCGGTCAATTCGACCATCCTGGTCATCCCGTTGTCCGCGATCAGCACGCTTGCTTTTGCGACCGCCAACAAAAACACCGCGAGCAAACCAACGTGGCGCAGCATCTTTCACAACAACAATAATAATTATAAAAATTTTATAAGGTAGAAGAAAATTCCTTAGAAAAATTCTATAAGATCGTCTTATATCGAAGTTCTGTGAGGAATTAAAATACAATAATTACAAAGAGTTTCAGCATTTTCAGAATTTCATAAAGATCGGTTACTAGTTCTGTCTCAAGAATTTTGAATGGATTTTAGTTTTTAGCCATTTATTTAGCTCGATTGCAAAATTTGATACAATTTAGATCGCGTAATTTCGTAGGTAGAAGATGAATTATACTACTTGAATCAAGGGCATTGATATGTGTCTCATTCGAAAATTTTTACATAAAAGAAACTTGTTTGAAAAAAGTTGTACGTAAAAAAGTATGTATTTTCGAAAAAATTCGACTTTCCCATTGCGATACATTTCGACCTTCGTTATAGAATTTCCAGCAACTTGACTCTGTTTGCGCGGGCAACAAAGCACTTTTTTTTCTATTCAGGAATTAGGTTCGAAAGTTAGAAAAAAGAAAAACAGTATGCTCAGGTAACTTTTTATTGTAAAAATTGAGAGGAATTTCAATGCATGAATGTTTTGAGTTGACAAACACTTGTTACATCCCGTTGAATACTCGAAATATTTGAATTTCATCAACTTGGAGCGAATTTGAATTTTCTAAAATAGCAAAACTCTAAAGAAAAATTATATGGGTACAATTTTGTAACTCGTAATATTTTATGGTAACCGAATTTTCGCTAAAAGAATGAGTAAAAAACCCACTGATAAATATTATTCCACTAATACGATCTAAAAGAGTAAAATCTCAAAAAACGTCAATTTGGAAGATAAGTTATATATTACCAAATAAAAATCGTACCTCGTTCTATCACCCAATATCGCCAATTATTATTGCACTATCATTTTCACCGTTCATCATCAAGTCATTACGTTATAACAATTAACTATAAAGTCCGGAGCAATTTTTAAATGCAGTCTATTGCACGAGGATCCTGCTGAATCATACGCGATTAACGGATGCGAAATGATGCACAAATTGCGCCGTGGGGGGTTTCAATTACGAGGCAATTTTTACGTAATTGACGGCCCGCGAGAAAAATGAACGATGTCATTTTGAGAATGTGCCGCTTTGATGGGAAAAGCGATGTTTATCGCGTGAAACCCGGCAGCCAACTGACTCCTGCGCGCGTTCATTTTTTCGCTGACGAAATTATTTTGATTCGCCTTTTGCTCTTGCGGGTAAAGAACAATATTGTTCGGCGAAGATCCTTCGGTGACCTTTATTTTTACGAAAACTGACGAAATCCTGCGGTTTGTTGTCAAGATATCCATTTTGCGTAATTCATGCTGGTCATTTCGGAATTGGTCGTATGCGCGAATGGAGATTGGAGAATGGAACCGGAACAAATTTTATGGTGAAAATTCGTCAGTTTTGTACTCTTTTATTTCGAAATAGTTGAATTCGACTAATTCATAGACAAATTTGACTGATTATTAATCAACTGTCAAATTTGATCGGAGTTTTGGCGCCAGAATCTTGGATGTCGGAATTTTATAGGAAATTCGGAATTTTTTTTTCGGAAAAAGTTCACGAAAATGTCCTACTGAATGGACTATCACTAATTATTATTGATATTACTCATTTTCACGATTTAAAAATCATTTTCGATCGAAAGTAAATTTGAAAAAATTGTTCCACTTTCTGATCGGAAATTCATCACGCAATGATGAAAATTGTCCTGATTGTTTTGTGAATCTCGAATTTTCGAGAACTAAAAAAAATTGCCCAACGCGATTTGGTCTGTAATTTCTGCGTCGCCGCAAGAATGAAATCTACAGTAAGTAGCCGTTTCATGGCGACCGGCGTTGCAGAATTGACGTTTTTGTAATGATGCCGGGACCGAAATCGCGTTCGGCTCTTGTTAACGAATCCATCGGAAATTATTGTGCAATCAAAAACAGCGTGACGAAATGGTTTTTGCATCGCTCGAAAAATATAGCTCTGAACCCTACGAGTCTAATTAATCTCGAGGCCGTGGCTGCACGCCATACATATTCATATTTTACTATAGGCATACATTTTTGTTTTAGCCCCCTTTTTTTCCCGATCCTTTCGATGCTTCAATTTCTTTCGACCGTTCTCTGTTAAATTATTTGAGACTCGAGATGATTGACATTTTTTGGACATGATTCAAAGGAGACGAGACTCTAGATTTTTTTTTAAAATAAATGTTGAAAAAATGCTTTTGTAGTCTATTACAATTGGTTGAGAAGAACTTGAATTATTTTTGGAAACTTGCGAAATTTTTTCGTATACTGAATGTTTGGAAATAGTATATTGTGCGACTAGTGGGAGAAAGAGGAAATTCCTCGAGCGTGGAGATTGCCGCACGAGCGTAGCGAGTGTAGCAACACGCGAGTGGAATCTCCTCTTTCGACCAATAGTCACACACAATATTTTATTCAACAACCGCGAGAAATATGTGATTTCATGGCCCTGCTGAGAG
>JAPYZK010001104.1:0-24273 GCA_030522785.1 Platygaster equestris | reverse complement strand
CCATCAATCACTATTGATTTCCATTTATTCTTGTCGATTTTCATCAGTTTCCATAAATTTTCGTCGATTCCCATAAATTCCTATCAACGACTATCGATTTAATCATCCATTCCCATTATTTTTTATTAATTCCCATTTATTCTTATGAATTCCTATCGATGTCCATGAATTCTCGTTAATTGTAATACACTATTGCTTCCATTTATTTATATTAATTTTTATCGATTTCTATCAATTCCCATTGATTTCCATGAATTCCTATGAATTGTTATCAATTTCGATTTCTATCAATTCGTTTAAATATAAAATCCTTATTGATTCACGTTCATTCCTATTAATTTTTGTTAATTTTGATCAATTCTTAATGAACTTCCATCAATTTCAATCGATTCCTATGAATTCTCATCAATTACTATTGATTTCCATTTATTTTCCTCGATTATTCTATTCCCATCGATTCTCACCGATTTCCGTGAATCCCCATGAATATTAATATCAATTTCTAATGATTTCCATCCATTTCTATCAATTTTCATCGATTTCTACCAATTCCCATTGATTTCCATGAATTTTCAACGAATTCTAATCAATTTCGATTGCTATGAATTCGTTTAAATGTAAAATTTTCATTGATTAACGTTCATTCCCATCAATTTTTGTGAATTCTGATCAATTCCTGATCAATTCCCATTAATTTCAATCGATTACTATGAATTCCCATCAATTACTATTGATTTCTATGTATTCTCCTTGATTATTGAATAATTATTATTATTAAATAATTATTATTATTTCAATAACTCAGTTTTGACAATTTTCAGAGTACCAAAATTTCGGAAATTTCCGGATACTTAGATTGTTTTGGAATTTCAAGAATTTTGAAAAGTCGTGCAACTTTGAGATTTCGGATTTTATTACTTTGAAAAGTACCGTATGTTCCAAAGGGAAAGTACCGTATGTTCCAAAGGGCAAAAAGTTGTTTCGAACTCGTACGATTATATTCCTCAGCTTCGCCTCGGAACATAAACTCGCATTCGTCCAATAAAACTTTTTGCTCTTTAGAACGTAATATACTATTATATTTTGAATAATATTAAAGCCTCAAATCGGTCACTTCTGGCATACGTAAACGGGCCTAAAAACTCGCGTTTTCAGTGCGCGTGTTGAAAAAAAACAATTTATGGAAAACATGTCGAAATATTGGTAAATATTTCGAAAAAATGGAAAGTGAAAAAGCAACCTGCAGCTCACGGTTGTGGTTCTCGCACAGCAACTGCAGGAACCGCAGAATTGGTTGCATGACGAGAACTTTTGCACTGAGTTGCGCTTCTTCGCGCTCCATGGCGTCACTTCGCTGACGCTCCAATTTTTCGGCGAGCATGTCCTCGATGGCGCTGCTCAAGGCCGGGTGATTCGAGACGTCGTCGCCCGCGACCAAATTTCGGGCGTTCACGTAAGCCTGCGCCGTCGAGGCCGCCGCCTCGGTCAGTTCTTCTCTTAATTCGTCGGTTATCACAACTCCATTTTGTTTTCCTAGATAATTGCAAGTTAAAAAGCACAAATTATTGATAATAAGGACGTGTAGCGAAGTTTTTGATCAGGGAGGGGCATTTTTTTCGATCCAAAAGTTTTATTAATTCGTCGGTTATCGCAACTCCATTTTGTTTTCCTAGATAATTGCAAGTTGAAAAATATAAATTATTGATAACAAGGAAGTATAGCGAAGTTTTTGATCAGGGAAGGGCATTTTTTTCGATTTAAAAGTTTTATTAATTCGTCGGTTATCAGAACTCCATTTTGTTTTCCTAGATAATTGCAAGTTGAAAAATATTAATTATTGATAACAAGAACGTGTAGCTGAGTTTTTTATCAGGGAGGGGCATTTTGATTTCCATACAAAAGTTGTATACATTTCTACACGAAATTTTGGAGTTTTCTAGACTTATGGAGTTCTGAAGTGTTCGGAATTAACAATTTTTGGGAGATTTTGGAATTTTAGAAGTTTTCAAGTTTATAGTCGAAGTTTTTAGTAATTTAAAAGCTGAACCCTAGTGATTGTAGTTTTTATAAAAAGAGGAAAAATTTTTATAAAATCAATTAATTATTAATGAAAATTCGTTTTTTATAAGGTCGATTTTATAAAAGTTATATTAAATTTTCGATTTTCGTAAAGTGGTTTTATAAAAACTATATAAACAAATTTTTTTTAATGAAACAAATTTTTTTTAATAAAATTTAAATATTGGGGAAACTCGAGCCACTAAAAATTTTTTTGATAACTCGAAAACTACAAAAATCGGTAAAAATGACTGTAAACCTATAAATGTTAAATTTTGCACTCAAAAAATTTCCAGTAACTCAAAAAATACAAAAATTCGTAAAAATGACTGTAAACCTATAAATGTTAAATTTTTCACTCTAAATTTTTTAATAACTCGAAAAATACGAAAATCCGTAAAATTGACTGTAAACCTATAAATGTTAAATTTTTCACTCAACAATTTTCCAATAACTCGAAAACTACAAAAATCAGTAAAAATGACTGTAAACCCGTAAATGTTTAATTTTTCAATAACTCGAAAACTACAAAAATCCGTAAAAATGACTGTAAACCTGTAAATGTTAAATTTTTCACTTCAAAATTTTCCAATAACTCAAAAACTACAAAAATTCGAAAAAAATCCTGTAAACCTATAAATGTTAAATTTGTCACTCAAAAATGTTCCAATAACTCCAAACCTACGAAAATCCGTAAAAATGACCGTAGACCTATAAATGTCAAATTTTCCACTCAAAAAAATTCGCACCTGACACGCGTTTCTTCACAATTTTCTCAAGTTCCTTCCCCTGCTCTTTGTCTTCGTGTGCTTTGGAAGCAATATCTGAAGTATTGACTGTGACGGTAGCTTTTATTTCCTGTTGAGCGTCTTTCATTTTTTCATAGAACACCTTTCAAAGAAAAATACAAACTTGAACCTCTCAAAACAATTCCTCCACGATTTTTTTTACATGAGAATAAATAATCTCTGCGTACTTTGAAAAACACTTGGCTCAAATCGTCACTCATGAGTTTGTTGAAGATGCTTTTTTGAATTATGGGATTTCCGCCTTCGAGCAAGGCGATCCCCAATTCAATGGCGTCGACGAAAATGCTTGGCGAGTGTATGCTTTCGATGACGAGCTCGACGACGAGGTCCGACGAACCTTCTTTGTCCAGGTGACTTTGGACGTCGTGCAATGTTCGGCCTGCTCGAATTAACATTTTGGCTGCGAAAAATTTGATCATCAGTCATTATTATATTTATTATGGGTGTTCACAACGTTTATTGTTGCAAAACTGTTTTCTGGAAATTGAATCCATGGCATATTGAGAGTTTTTATCGAAATCGAGATCAAGAATAATCGAAGTTTTTAAGATGCCGAGTTTTCATATTTACCTTGGAAAATTATTTACAAAATGAAAAATATGTGCATTGGGGAAAAAAAACATTCCCAGTGATTTTGGTTTTTATAAAACTTTGTAGTTTTAGAAAATGTTCATTTTATTATGAAAGCTACTCAGTTTTTTTATAAGGTTTTTATAAAAAATTCCTTTCATAAAATTGAGATGAAATTTTATAATTCATTCTAGAAAATTTTTGAAATCTAGCACATTGCAGAAAAGTATATTTTGAAAAAAAATAGTGAAACAATACTGATTTCCACAAGTGTCGAAGTTTTCAAGAAACTAGACAGTTTTGAACATTTTCAATATTTCAAGATTTTCGACAATTTTGATGAATTTCAAAGTCTAGATGATTTTAAAAATTTCAGAGATTTCAAACACTTATGTAAATTCTGAGAATTTGGGAAATTTTCGTAATTCTCTGATAAAACTTCACTTTTCAAATTTGTTGAATTAATTTGGAGTGAAAATCGCCTTAGCACCCCCCCCCCCCGAACGAAATTCTCTCGGGATTTTGTCTGAATTCCAAAAAAAAAAAAAAACTGCCAATTTTCAAATCCAAATTGTTTTTTGAAACTTTAAAAAATGCACAATGGGCATATTTTTGGTATCTTCGATGTTGCTTGATACCTCCTGGCCCATGCGTCACCGCAGCGGTTTTTGGCAGCCCAGTGTCCACATTTTCCGTATGTTGGATGGCATTTTTTCCGAAATATCGCACCAGCAACATATTTCTCAACGCCTCGCCCTGGGAATTAAAAACATGACATTAAAAAAAGAAAAAAAAATTAAAATTTACAATACATAAGAGATAACAAAATTTTCAGTGTTTCAGTTACATTATACTTCGGAAAATGACGTGTTTTTGTTCCAGTTTTTCGATTATAAATAAAAAAAGAACAAATTTATCATACTCTACGAGAATGAATTTTTTTTATCATGTCGCAATTAATTATTATGTATTAGTGAATGAAAATATGAGAATGGTATTTTTCAATTGTGCATTTCTAAGCATTCATGCGGTTTCAGAATTGGAGAAAAAAAATTTTTTTTTAATTATAATCAAGTTTGTGTTTAATTTTGTGTTTCTGACCGAATTTTGCAGGTGGCAAGTTATGATATACTTTTTTTTTCGCTACGGTGTTTTAGAACCGCCCCCAAAAGCCGCCCCCAGTTTTTTTTTTTTTTTTTTTTTTTTAACTGCGTGAAAAAAATGCGTGCTTTTTCCACTGCTGTCATTTTGTAAACGAACTCATCCCATGTTACAGACAAAAATAAACTTCGCAACTAGTGATGATTTTTCAACTCATGTGATTCAATGATTCAAAAACATGCATCCAGATTAATTTCTCTGAAACCTCACATTCGTTGAAAAACAACCATTATTAGCCTAGTTGCGAAATCGACCATTTTCTCATTCTGCCACGTTTTTCGAGACCTTCCCCCTTGTTTCCCAAACAGCGGACATCTTTTACAAACAACCCTTTTTACCCGCTGTTCTTGCGTCATTCTTCGACCCTCGCACGGATCTTCGTCATTTGTTTCATTATCCTTCGAAGTTTGTGCTTTCCCGGATTTATCCTCGCTCTTCTTTAGCAGCATGAAAACATCTTTTCCTACAAATCTAGTCTACAAACCAAGGGGCTGTTCACTTTCGGATTGATTCGTTCATTTTCGATGGGAATTGTTATCTTGATACAGAATCATGCGAAAATGGCGAATTTGAGGGTACTCAGAGTGAATGACAGTGACGATTACTGTTGGAATGGCGGAACTTTGATAACATTTATTCTTTTTTTTTTTATATACCCTAGTGATTGTAGTTTATATAAAAACAGGAAAAATTTTTTATGACATCAGCGAATTATTTATAAAAATTCGTGTCAATTTTACAAGAGTTATGTACGATATTCGATTTTTATGAAGTGGTTTTATGGAAACTTTATAAACAAAATTTTTTACTATAAAATCTGTCAAAATTTGCATACGATTCATCTGTTTTCTTTTTTAATTTTTTTTTATAAACAATTCAAAGCCTCCAAATTTTTTTATGAAACCTTTATTTTTATAAAAACATTTTTATCAAAAGTTTCGTATTTTTATAAAAAAACTTCCCTGATATGAGGAATTTCTCTTGTAGTAATATCTGATACGTTTTTATTACACAAGGAAATAGGAAATCATGTTCGTAACTTTTTTTAACAATTACAAAACGTGAAAACATATGATTGAATAGAATTTGAAACTTCTTCGACTCAAATTGGGAATAAGCATCTAAATTGATATAGATTAGATGGACAAGAAAATTGGCTATCGGATTTCTGATGCAAAGGTCGCAAGTTTAGCTCCCGCTGCCTCCAAAAAATTTTTAAATTCCTTTCGAAACGAAATTTGGGCTAGAGGCTCATAAACTGACGAAAAATGGTATATACATTACCAAAATGATCCGAAAAAGGTTAGACAAATTTTTACATATTTTTAAAAATATTGAAAAAACAATTTTTATACAAAAATTTTTTTTATACAACTTTCTTGAAACCACTTCATAAAAAATGTAAATTTTATGAAACTATGATAAAATCGACTTCATAAAAATTTTTATAACAATTTTTTAAAGGTTTTTATAAAAACTAGAATCACTACAGTAAAGTGAATCTACGCAAACTTTGCAAAAAAACTGCATAAAAACAACAATAAGGACGTATATTTGAAAAACTCCAAAGGTTCGCATCCTATGAGTTGTCAAAACTCAGATTTCGAATTCTCAAATTTAAAACATTTTAGAATATCAACAAAGCTCAAAAATTAGGAACCGTCGAAATTTCAAATTACATTTCAAAAAATCACGACACACAAAAAAAAGGTATTTCCAGTGAAAAGCCCCTTGCCGAAAAGTATCTAACACCGCATTTTCCCAAAAACCATCCGTCTCAAACGCACTATTTCTAGAGAGCTGTGCAATGAGATTTTTTATCGTCATGAATATCGATCGAATAATCGTCGTTTTTTTCATAAAAGACGTCAAAAAAGTGCATCATGCGCGTTATTTCGAAGAAAGTATCGCTCACTTTTTCGCCATGTTCGACGTCGATCGCCATCATTTCTCGCAGCGTCCTTAAAACTTTTATGCATAATTTTTCTTCTTTCTCTTCGAGTAGTTGTCCCGTGTGTTTTATCAATCTGCAAAAGAATCCAGAAAAATAAGAATTGGAAAAGAATAAATTGCACCTCAAAATATATTTTCAAAGTGTTTCGTGATTTTAGAACATCTCGATTCATTTACGAAAATCCCTGAAAGATTTACAAAAAAAAAATCAATATCAAATCATAATAATATATCTCAAAACTTGAAAATGTCAAAAAAATAGTTTTTCCTACTCATTATCAATTTCTATATATATGTATACTTCGATTAATGTGTGATTTTTGAAAAGTCATATTTTTAACCAAATTTACCGCCGTATGAATCCGCCATTTTCACATCGTTTCCTGGCTTCTGATGCAGGAGGGAAAAGAAGTTCAGGCCTGTAAAGTATATCGACAAGCAAGGAGGATTCTGATTCAACCAGAGGTTTCAGCTGTTCTTCTAATAAAGCGACGATGTCTTGTAAACCTTCGATTATGCTTCGATCTAACCGCATGAGCTTTGAATCAAAAATAAAAAATCATTGAAAAATTAGTTTATCACGGGACCCATGTTTAAAGTGGAACATGATGAACAATTTTGTTATGTAACTTGAAACTGGGAAGTATTCGGAAATTTGAAAATTGCCAAGATATCGAAACTTTCGTATATCGAAATGCCAAGATATCGAAAATGTCGTAAATTGTGAGAATTCATCAATATAATTATAATATAAATAATAATAATAATTATTATTATTGTAAATAGTGATTACTATAATTTTATAAAAAAATTGACATTCTGAGAATGTTTGAAATTTTATCAATGTCGAAAACGTCGCAAATTGTGAGAATTCACTAATATAATTATAATATAAATAATTATAATAATACTTCTTATAATTGTATAAAAAAATTGTCATTCTGAGAATGTTTGAAATTTTATCAATGTCGAAAATGTCGTAAATTGTGAGAATTCACCTGGCTTTGACTGCGCTCAAGTTTCGGAGCTTTTGCGGCCTGAAGCCATTTCGTCGTTTGCCTGCTGATCATAGCCGCTTTGTTGAACATGGACGTCACTTGACCCTCCAAATCCGTGGGTATCACGATTCCCCGACCTTTGGCTGAAAAATGTTCTTTGGAAAATAAAATGAAGACGTGTTTCACAAAAAATTGGACCTCCCAAATGTACATACCCACGTCAGACAAAGTCCTTATACAGTTTTCCACCCCAAACCTTTGGGAAGGATTGAGCCACTGGCATTGGGACACTCTGAAGGCTGCGTGTAGCAACTGCACGAAAATCGGCTGTCGCGTCTGAATTTTTGAATTTGAAATAAAATTATTAACTATTTTTTTTCCTTCTATGATCAATGAAATAATGACTTCCTGGTAGCAGAAATAAAACATTTATTCTCAATAATTTATTCAATTTTCAATGATAATGATTAATAATAACAATTTATTCAATTTTCAATAATAATTAATAATGATAATTATTAATAATTCATTCATTTATTCAATTTTGTGAGGATTTGTATACATTTGTTAAATATTTTAGTTTCTTGTACGATTTTGTCTATTTTTTTCTTTTTTTTTTATTTGTTTTTTTTTGATGATGATTCGTTTTTTTTGATTGATTTTGTCTATTTATTTTGAGGTAAGAGATTTTTAGTCAAAATTAATTCAACGAGTTCAAAAAGTAGTCTTATTAGAGAATTATGAAAATTTCTTAAATTCTCAGAATTTTCGAAACTTTTTGAAATCTCTGAAATTTAAAAAATTGTTTAAATTCTCAAAACTGTCAAAATTCTCTAGACTTTAAAAATATTCCAAATAGTTCAAACTTTGAAAACTCGCGAAATTGTTGAAAATCTGGAAACGTTCGAAATGTTCAAAATTATCAAGTTTCTGGAAGTTTCAGAAATTCGTTGAATTTTCGTAATTTCATCAATTATGAAAGTATTGTACATTTTCAGAATTTTCAAAATTTTTTCAAATCTCTGGAATTTCCGATATTTTCGAAATTCTGGAAATTTTAGAAACTCCAAAAAGTTTAGAAATGTTCAAATTTTGCTCAACTCCAAAATTCATCAAAATAGTTGCAAATCTTGAAATATGTTGAAAATGTTCCAACTCAGCAAAAGTTTTCCGAAATTTTAAGAACTCGTAAAACTTTCGAAATATCAAGAATTATGAAAACTGCCTTAATTCTCAAGATTTTCGAAACTTTTTTGAATCTCTGAAATTTTTAAAATGTTTGGAATTCTTAAAATTGACGAAATACTCAAAACTTTCGGAATTCTCTAAATTGTTAAACATCTCAAAAAATGTTCCGAATCATCAAGTTTCTCGAACTTAAAAATTCCAATAACTTCCAAAATTGCTAAAAATCTTGAAATGTTGAAAATGTCAAATATTATCAAGTTTCTCGAAAACTTTGACACTCGTAAAAATCAGTATTGTTTTACCATTTCCTTTTCAAAATAGAATTTTTTCAAATGCTCTAGATTTTAATAATTTTCGAAAAAATACGATGACATTGAAAAACCTCACATCAATTGAAAAATTTCCAACTAAACTATTCGCAAAATAAACCATAATCTCTAGCCAAATGAAACCGTGAAATTTTCGTGCAACGTGCGAAGGTGCATTTCGATTACTTACACTGCCACCGAAATTACCATCGCTCGCGTTGATGCACTCCTTTAAGCTCCAATAAAGCCGCGCTTCGTGCAGGTGTTTCTATTAGTTAGAAAACCCATCACCAAACGGACCCAGAAAGATCGACGCCAGCAGTCACATTCCAACGAAAAAGACAAAACATGCCGCCAGTGCAATTAGCATTTACCAAGCGTCAATCGAGTACCAAAAAAAATCCCTAAATTTTCGTCAACGCTAACTATTTTCCGAAAGTGGAAAATTCCTCTCGCAAATGAGTTTTCATACATATTGACTCTTGCGAGAAAAAAAAGTGCACCCTTACCAACTGCGGAAATTTTTACGTTTATAGCAGATACTTTTAATATTGATTAATTACTTGTGAGAAACCCTGCATTTGATTTGCATGCGAAGCATAAATCCAAATTGCGTTTCATACAGGATTTTTTAAAATCGCGAAAAAATTTAATGAGAAAAAGTCAATTATTGAGCGTTTAAAAATTTGAAAAATTTTCAGTTCAGAAATTCAGCAGTTTTGATTGGAAAATTTTCATCAGAGATTCAAAAATAAGAAATCTGAATTCAAAAATGTGTGATTCATATTTTTATTAAACTGGAGAACTTTGTAAAATTTGGAAATTTAAAATTACAAATCAAAAATTTCGGATTCGAACTATACATTTTCCGAATTTCAACAAAACACTTAAAAATTCGAATCCAAAATTCTAATTAGAGATTCAAAAATAAGAAATCTGAATTCAAAAATGTAAAAATTCATTTTTCGATTAATCTGGAGAAATTCTCAAAATTCAGAAATTCGAAAATTACAAAAGTAACAATTTTCAAATGAAAAATTTCGGATTCGAACTACAAATTCTCCGAATTTTAACAAAATACTTAAAAATTCGAATCCGAAATTCAAATTAGAGATTCAAAAACAAAAAATCTGAATGCAAAAATGTGAAAATTTATATTTTCATTAATCTGGAGAAATCTGTAACAAAATTTGGAAATCCGAAAATGACACAAGTAACAATTTTCAAATCAAAAATTTCCGATTCAAACTATAAATTTCTCGAATTTTAACGAAACACTCAAAAATTCGAATCCAGGACTTAAAAAATTATCCAGACTCAATTACTTCGAAAAAAAAAATCCTCAAAAATCCGTTAATCCCAAAATCCCATTACTTTCCTACATTACTTTATCCCTGAGAGAATAATCCAAACACTACGTCAGCACCCCAAGGTTAATGTATATTATAATTCCGTAGAAGTTGCTCCAGACCTTCCAAAAATCGAGCCTGAATTTACCTGGACCATCGTGCTCTGGTCTGAGAAGGGACTGCTGAAAAAAGTTGCGATGATGTTCATCAGGCAATTCGTGACGTAGTGTTCCAAGGCAACATCAGCGTGTTCCCGGTCAGCCGTCGCGTTCGCGATAGCGCTCATGTCGATGATGAAAGAATTTTCAAAAAGAGACCACATGTGGTTCGACGTATAAATTTCTTTCATTTCAACTTCCGTGTCAATGTAACAGTGGTTCAGGAAATTTATGTACGCTTCTTTCACCTGAAAACGATTGAAATCGATTAATACTAACAAAATTGATCATCGAACTCGAATATGAGCTGCTGAAATTCGAGATCATTTGTAGATCGTGATAATGATGAAATGTCGAAAGTTTATCAACTGCGTATTTAAAAAGCGAAAACTTCACATTTATGAACTATTTCATTTTTCAATCGTAATACCATTCATTCTGGTGTTTGAATTTCAAATTTTTTGACTTCATAATTTTTTGAGTAATGTTTTCATGAATCTTATTTTTTTCAAATTATGCAGTTTTTGGATCGGAATTTTCAATTTTTCGAATTCGCAGATCGAAAATTGGGAAGTGTAATTAAAAATTGTTATACTGTGAAATTTTCCTACTTAGAGTTTTAAACTTGAAAATTTTCCCGTGACTTGTGATTCTTATACTGTCCAATTTTCAAACATTTCGTTATTTCTGAATGTTATTGGATAGAATTCTCGAATTTATGATTAAAAATTTCGAACTGTAGACATTTAAGTGTCAAAAATTTAAAAACTCCAAAATACAACTTTTACAATTTCAGGTCGAAATTAACAGATTTCCATAATTCCTCATTTTTAATCACTTAACTCAGATTAACACCACATTTCGGAGTCAGTGTAAAAACTAATTATTTTTGATTTTTTGAACAATTATAACTGTTCAACGAATGTAAATTTTCTAGACAAAGTAGTTGAAAAATTATAATTCCACTTGTCAAAAATCTCATTTTATTCTTCAAAGTGGAAAAAGTGCACTCAAAAAATGGAAAAAGTACGCAATTTTTCCTCTTTGAAGGATAAGATACAGAAATTCACTAATTCTCAACATAATTACGGTCGGTTCTATTAGATTTTCACCTCGGGAATACAATCAGGATTGGAAACCATCGCGACGATGTCGTCCAGCGGCAAAAGACTGTGACACTTGATTTCTGTGTTGACGTTTTTTCCCATGGTGCAACAAGACAGTAATTTCACTAGTTCAACGTGGTACCTGGAAAACAATCATAATAATAAATACTGCGTTTTGTGGCTTCCCGGACTAAAAATCCAAAGTCACAAATTTTTGAGATTCAAGAATACATTTTTTCAGAAATAAGTTCTTGATCATTCCTTACTTGAGAGGACTGCTTTCGTCCATTCTTTGTCTTTCGGAACGCATCATGTCGATGAAATAGTTGAAAGATGATCGATCATTGTAGAAAACCAGAACATCTTCGCCTGCTTGAATAATCTAGAAAAATAAAGATGTACATTTTAAAACTTTCTTATTTTATTATGTAAAATAAGTATTTGTAGTGTTGTAAAAAAATTAGATTATTTACAATCGTATTATTATATATTATATATAATATAATATGATACATATAATATGTATAATGTATATTATATATATAATATATATAACATAATATATAATATAATATGATCCATGTAATATATATAATATATAATATAATATAATAAATATAATATATATAATGCAATATATTATATATATATTACTACAAAATTGTAGTATTTTCAATTATTGTCGAATTTGCGAATGTTTATTACAGTTTGGATTTCCAAACTCGAAATTTTGACGTTTTTGTACAACTTGAAATTTCAATATTTATTTATAATTTATTAGTATTTATAATTTTTGAATTTTTTAAATCTGAAAATTCTCAAATATTGTAAATTAAATTTCCTGAATTCAAGAAACTCAATATATTAAAATTTTTTGATTAAAAATTACTGATTTTTCATGATCCAAGATTTCAAAATTCTAAATATTATGAAATTTCAAATATTTGAGTACGTTTTAACCTGAATGTTTATGTATACGAACTTATGAATTTCGAAAAATCGACATATTCTGATTCACTGATTTTATAAAAATGTTGCCTGTTTTTATGAAAACTACAATTACTAGGGTCAGAATATGTATAAGAATCACAATTTCTAACTTTTTGACTCCGAAGTTTTTCAATTTCTGAAAAAAGTGTAATCATTTTCAAATTTCACGAATTTTAATATCTTGGAATCCGCGCATATTTCAATCTTTAAACCAAAATTTCGAACCCTAGTGATTGTAGTTTTTATAACAACAGGCAAAGTTTTTATAAAATCAGTTTATTATTTATAAAAATTCGTGTTTTTATGAGGTCGATTTCATAAGTTTATAAAGTGGTTTTATAAATACTTTATACAAACAAATTTTTTTCATAAAATCTGTCAAAATTTTCATACAATTCATCTGTTTTTTTATAAAAACAATTGAAAGCCTCCAAATTTTATTATAAAACCTGTATTTATACACAAACTTTGCGATTTGCATGAAAAGTTTCATATTTGTATAAAAAGAAAATAAGCAATTTGAAAATAAGCATCCAAATTGACATAGATTTGATGGACAAAAAAGTTGACTATCGGATTTCTGATGAAAAGCTCGCAAGTTCAAATCCCGCTGCCTCTAAAAAATTGCCAAATTTCTTTCGAAACGAAATTCAAGCTAGAGCCTCACAAACTGATGAAAAATGGTAAATAAATCACCAAAAGGACCAAAAAAGGTTAGAAAAATTTTCGCACATTTTTAAAAACATTGAAAAAAAATGTGTATGAAAAAATTTTTTTTCATAAAACCTTCATAAAACCATTTTATAAAAAATACAAATTTCATAAAACTTCAATAAAACCGACCTTACAAAAACTTTCATCAACCTTTTTCGTAAGGTTTCAAAAACCAGAATCACTAGGAAAAATCTCAACATTGCAAGACTGTCAATGTCAAAGCCGACTTCCAATATTCCCCAAACTCAATCACCTCCTGCATAACCATTTCCTGGCACTTCCGAATAAACTGATTTTCCGCCTTGACGATCGTCTGCAGGAACTTGAGGTACTGCACGTGTTTCCCGTGCGTCTCGATACAATGTACGAAGTGCTGGATGACGTTCGGGCTGACTTCGTTGCACAAGGTCAAATTGTCCTGGAAGATGCTGCAGACGGTCTGCGCTTCCCGGATGCCCGGGTTCAGGAAGAGGTCCAGCTGTTTGTGCAGTAGGACCTGGTTCTGCTGATTGCCCAGGCAAAAGTTCTGCAGGAAGTCGTGGGCGAGGCGCATGAGATCGTTCATCCGCGTGTCTTCCTTCGTGTCGAAGGGGACCTGGAGCAAGTCCAGGACGACCGTGTGGACCCCGACGTTGCGCAGGAGACGCTGCTCGTGCTTTCGGGGCTTCACTTGGCTGCCCCCGACCACTTGTATGCACAGTTTGTTCATCCGCACGAGGATTTGCTGAATTTTTCTGTACTCCTCGGCTTGCTCCGAGTGCATCGATGGCCCGGTGTCCATGTCCATGGCAGATCCTGAACATTTTTTGGAATCCGTGAAATTGGATGGTTAATTGAGCGAAATTCAAGTTTTTTGGTTGATGGCAGGGGCGCACGCAAAGGAGGGTTTTAGGGGTTGAAACCCCTCCCGAAATTTGAAAAAGATTTAGTGTTTTTACAAGTAAAATAAGTAGAATCAAAATTGAATTTATGGAGGAATTGATAAGATTATATATTTTTCATAAAAATTTTATAAATATAATGTTTTATAAAAAACTTTTTATACAAATCACGGAGTTTTTATAAAAATAAAGGTTTTATAAGAAAATTTGAAGGCTTTCAATTGTTTCTATAAAAAAACAGATGAATCGTATGAAAATTTTGACAGATTTTATAAAAAATTTTCTTTTTATAAAGCTTTTATAAAACCACTTTATAAAAATCGAAAATTGTATATAAATTTCATAAAATCGACCTTATAGAAAAAGAAATTGTTATAAATAATTCGCTGATTTTACAAAAATTTTGACTGTTTTTATAAAAACTACAATCACTAGGATGATTCCAGTTTTTAATCAAAATTGATGGATTTCAATACTTCGAATGTATATTATTCAATCTTCCCAAGTTTTTTTCTTTTTTCATTCTCTTTCATTATTTTCAGAAGACGTACGAAAAATTGAACCTTTTTTCTCGGTTGTAGACAACTTCGATGGTGTTTTTCTAGGCGTTGCTCTTTCGTCCTCCTCTTCTTTTCCGTCTTTGTTTTTACTTCCGTGATCTTCGACTGCTTTGGATTTGTAAACCCAGAGTTCTGATTTTTCCACGCATTGCCGAAGAACATCGAGATCAGCTTTTATTTGCTTGTAGGATTCCACGTCGCTGTCAGAAACGAGCAGTTGTACCTAAAAATCGAGCACACTTTTTTTGCATTTTGTCACTTTGTTTTAGACTAATTTCACAATTAGATATCTTCCAGACTATATATTCTAGTGATAGTAGTTTTTATAAAAACAGGCAAAATTTTTATAAAATCAGTGTTATTTATAAAAATTCGTTTTTTTTATAAGGTTGATTTCATAAAAGTTGTATAAAATTTTTGCATGGTTTTAAAAACGCTGAAAAAAAATTTTACAAACGAAATTTTTTTTATAAAACATTTATAAAGCCACTTTATAAAAAATGGAAATTTTTTATAAGGTTTTTATAAAAACTAGAATCACTAGGGAAATGATGATAAATAGTGAAAATGAAGATTTTTTTCATAAAATCTGTCAAAATTTTCATACAATTAATCTTTTTTTTTATAAAAACATAAAAGACTCCAAATTTTCTTATAAAACCTTTATTTTTATAAAAAGTTTGCCATTTTTATGAAGAGTTTCATAAACTGATGAAAAATGGTATATACATTACCAAAATGATCCAAAAAAGGTGAGAAAAATTTTTGCCTGTTTTTAAAAACGTTGAAAAAAAATTTCATCAACAAAATTTTTTTTTATAAAACTTTTATAAAACCATTTCATAAAAAATGCAACTTTCGTAAAACTCGTATAAAAACGACCTTATAAAAATTTGTATAGAAATTTTTCATACGGTTTTCATAAAAACTAAAATCAGTGGGAAAAATAAAAAAAAATAATCCAAATTCACCTGTTTGAAAGCCTGCAAAACTTCTTGACGCTGACTGAAATGCCGGAATAAAAGTTGCTGCGCTCCAGAAACCAACGGCAAATAATCGTGCATCGCCAAATGCAAAAGAACCCTCAAAAACGTTCTTCCACCTTGACCATCCAAATCCAGGGCCTCGCATTCCTCGCTGCCGAAAAACAAAAAAAAATCCATTCAAAATTCTACAAATCATAGCAGTATTAAAAAATTCTAAAAAATTGATAACTTCACAACATCTGTAAATATGTTATTTGTAAATATGTTCGTAAATCTCGAAACTTGCATCATTTTTGAACATTTTTTGAAATTCAAAAATTTTTAATAATTTCGAAAACTGCAGTAATTTCAACATATATATATATATATATATCAAAATCTCTAAAGTTGAGGAATTTTTGGAATTTAAAGAATTATAACAACTTTCAAAAATTTTCCATTTCAAAATTTGCAAAATTTCCACAATACCTGAAATATAAAGCATTAACTGTTTTCAATAGCTATTTGCATAACGAGGGCTGAAAGTCAACGAATGCAACCGAGGGTGAAAATAGCTCATCTCAATTCTTCAATTTTCGAACTTTTGCCTTTTTTTCGCAAAAATATGTATCGTATAGTATATTTTCTCACAAGTTACAACAATTTTTTTTATCTTGTAATTATTGAAATTGGAAATCTAATCTATAACCAATTCAAATTTTAGTGACACTTTTTGAGCTTGATATACTATATTTTGAATGTTCCAAATACTTCATTACCAATAATTAAATCTAACTCGTTAATCTTTCAGATTCTTTTGTTTTCAAAATAGCTGATTATTCAAGTTTTCCGAAATTTACAATTTCTCATTATAAAAATTTTTTTTCGAGTTTTCGAGTCGAAAACCTCGTAAAAAACTCAAAAATGTCCACCTGCTCCCAAAAATGCCTTCGGCTTGAGTACCGATGAGTTCTAAATCGATTCCTTTGTGGGCCAAACTCATGTCTCCGGAGGCCCCCACGTTTTCGTCGAACTCGCGCTTGAATATGCTCAAAAGGCATGAGATTCTGTAATCCAATCTCACGTCGAGAATGAACTGCAAGATTTCGATGATTTTCAATTTCGTGTCCATCACGAGGGGATACTCTTTTTTGCTGATCGGTCTTTTAGTCGAGGACGAAGTTCCAGGCAAAACTTGACCGGCGGAACCGAGAGTCAGACTCGTCATCACAGCGCCCATGTCGCCGATGCATCGGAGAACGCCTCCTTCGGCTACGAACATAACTTTTATTGCAAATTATTATGGAAATTTGAATGATACAATCATGCCTAAACAGAACCCTAGTGATTCTAGTTTTCATGAAAACTATACAAAAAGTTTTTATGAAAATTTGTATAAAATAATATATTATTTGAAAAATTCTATAATTAATGTATAATAAAATGAAATGATAATTGAGAAATATAAAAAATAGAAATATAATAAAATAAAAATGTAACAGAAGAAAAATATCATAATACTAAAATAATAATGAATAATAATATGATGTAATAATATAATAATATAATACAATAAAAAATATGCAATTTGTCGAAGTTTTGATGATGAAATTTTGAACGATTGCAAATTTGAAAACTGTAATTTTTGAATTACAATTTTTACATGGTGAAGTGTAAATGTATCCAAATTTGCAACTTTTTCGTCAAAACTTCGAACATTCATTATTTCGGGATTTTCGGGACTTTTGAATTTCGACAATGTTAACAGCTTTTGGATTTTTAAATTCTTGAGAAAATTTTCAAAAACTCGAATGCGTACATTGTCAAAATTTCGTAAACTTCTGAATTTCATAATCATTACGAACTTGAAAATTTTATAATTCTTTATGCAAAACTTCTAAAATTTCTACATTTTTCGAAAACTTCACAAATTTCTCAAACTACGAGATCCCGAAAAATCAAAATGCTTCAAGATGCTCAAGAACTTTGGAATTCATCAACGTTTTCATCACAATTCCGAGAATTTCCCTAGTGACTCTAGATTTCATAAAAACCTTATAAAAATTTTCATGAAAATTTGTATAAGGTCGGTTCTATGAAAGTTTTATAAAATTTGCATTTTTTATAGAGTGGTTTCATGAAAGTTTTATGGAAAAAAATTTGTTTATAAAAATTTTTTTCAATATTTTTAAAAATATGCAAAATTTTTTTCAACCTTTTATGGATCATTTTGCTAGTGTATATACCATTTTTCATCAGTTTATGAGGCTTTAGCTCAAATTTCGTTTCGAAAGAAATTAAAAAATTTTTTGGAGACAGCGGGATTTGAACTTGCGACCTTTGCATCAGAAATTCAATAGTCAACTTTCTTGTCCATCAAATCTATGTCAATTTGGATGCTTATTTTCAAATTGAGTTGAAGAATTTTCAAATCCTATAAAATTATGTTTTCACGTTTTATAATTGCTAAAAAACGTTACGAACATGATTTTCTATTCCCTTGTGTAATAAAAATGTATCAAATATTACTATAAGAGAAATTCCTTATATTAGATAAGTTTTTTTTATAAAAATTTGAAACTTTTCGTATAAATCGCGGAGTTTCTACCAAAATAAAGGTTTTATAAGAAAATTTGGAGGCTTTTTATAAAAAAACAGACTGTATGAAAATTTCGACAGATTTTATAGAAAAATTTCTTTTTCTAAATATTCAATAAAACCACTTTATAAAAATCGAAAATTTTATATAACTTCTGTAAAATCGACCTTATAAAAAAAAAAATTTTTTTTACAAATAATTCACTGATTTCATAAAATTTTTGCCTGTTCTTATAAAAACTACCGTCACTAGGGAAACGACAATTTCTTCGGAATGCGTGTTTTTCAAACATCATATTCCAGATTTTTTAATTTTCGAATTCGAACGTCGAACTTTCAAATTCGGTTCCAAAAAATACGGAAATTTCAGAAACCCAAACACTGAGATAAAAAAATGCCAACATGAAGAAATCCAAAGATCACATCCATCAGTTACCTGTTTCCTCAGATTCCACACTGGTGGCTTGTTAGAACAAGCAACATTCATTTACATTATTTACATCCTACATGAAAATATGCACATAAGGTTGACTTTTTGGCAATTCATGCATGACATCAAGAAATTTAAAAAATTTTTTAAGTTTCATAAGATCTACATTGAATTTTGACGATTTTAAATTCTTTCCAAGATCTGATATTCGCGTCAATTAATTACAATGATTCTTATAAAAATTTGTAAATAAAAGGAACGAATAAAATCGTTAGTTAGTAAGTAGCTATATGTCGTTAAGATGAGCGTGGGCGAACAGCTTATTCGCCCACTAGTGGGCGAACGAGTTCATCACTCGCATGCCATCCGTCAACAATCAGGTAATCCATTATTTCGTCCACTCTCAGCAGGGCCACGAAATTACATATTTCTCGCGGGCTTTGAATAAAATAAATTTTGCCACGTACTCTGTACATATTTACAACAATTAAATTTCGGGACGAAATATACTAACAATCGATGTCGCCAGTAGGAATCCTCCCATCTTGAGCATCGCTTTCCGAAACGCAGTCAAGGATATTCAGAAGTGTTTTTGTCAACCGCAACAAGTCACTGAAGCTGTAGAATCCGAAGTAGATCAAATCTCGAGCTAATTTAACGACCTGGAGAATCAAAAGTTTCGAAATTGCTCAGCACCATGCAAAACGAAAATAAAAAAATTGAGGCAATTTGAAACTTCTACAAACCTAATAACCACGAATTTTTTGGAATTTCCTTAAATGTTTGCAAAATTAATTATTTTGTTGTTGTTGCAAAATTTACCTCAAACGTGAGTTTGTTTTGTTCCTGGTCCGAGAAAGACCACATTTTTGCCACGACGTTGCAAAGGTAATCTTCCACAAATTTAATGGTTGAGCTGAATTTCGCCCTCACAGCCTCCTTATTTTCATCGGGCATTTTGTTCGTGTCGTAACTGTTTCAACGGAAGATTCGTTTTTTATTGAAGAATACCAGAAATTTCTCTTAAAAAAGATTTTATAAACGTTCATTTTTATTACTGAGTTGTTGATTCAAAGAAAAATCCATGTTTTTCGATGTTTTCCAGTCAGTTTTTGTTTTAATTAGCAATTAAAACAAAGCTGACTGGGAACATTAAAAAACATGGATTTTTCTTTGAAAAAAGATTTTATTAAAAAAAAAAAACTTCAAGATATCTTTTGGAAACATTAGAAATTATTATCAAGTTTATTGAATAATTTATCTGATATTATTAAAAACTCTTATCACTGAGAAATTTTCCAAAAAATATTTTTCATAAGCTACACTAAAATTTTATTGTTACACATGTTCAAAATTTTAAAAATTCGACAGTTCTACAAAAGTTTGAAAAAATTTTTTCATTTTCTATAAATTGTATGACAGTTGTCAAAAAGTGATACAAAATTTTGAAAATTCTTTGCCAATTAATCCAAGATTCATCAACTATTTTGTTAAAACTTTTATTACTGAAAAATGTATCCAAAAAATGTTTCTCGTAAGCTACACTAAAATCTTATTGTTACACATGTTCAAAATTTTAAAAATTCGACAGCTCTAAAAAAGTTTGAAAAAATTTTTTCATTTTCTATAAATTGTATGACAGTTGTCAAAAAGTGATACACAATTTTGAAAATTCTCTGCCAATTAGTCCAAGATTCATCAACTATTTTGTGAAAACTTTTATGACTGAAAAATGTATCTAAAAAATTTTTTTCGTAAGCTACACTAAAATCTTATTGTTACACATGTTCAAAATTTTAAAAATTCGACAGCTCTACAAAAGTTTGGAAAAATTTTTTCATTTTCTAGAAATTTTATTACAGTTGTCAAAAAGTAAAATAAAATCCTTACAAATTTCTCAAATTCTCTACAAATTAATCCAAGATTCAACTATTTTGTTAATAGAACGTTTTAGTAATTCGTGAAAAGATTATCTACGCTCGTAAAAAATATCGTGCAACGTTCTCACTCGTTGATGCTCATTTTCGACGGAATTTCCGTCCAAAGCCGAGCATATTTAACAGGCGTCACCGGTTCCTGAGGATCTCGATCCACGTGCAAATGCAACATCAACCGACAAAATGAAGCTCGTAATTCGTAAGGAACTGTTTGATCTTCCATACACCTATAAAAATACACACAATTCATCATTTTTCAGAATCTCACAGTTACTCAAAGTCATTAAAATACACAATTTTATAGCTCAAATCAAAAATCAACCAATTTTGCACGTTTTCAGGTTGTAATTTCAATAATCAACTGGACCAATAATTTACAGATCTAAATTGAATCAACATTCTGCTGCAAGTTTTTCTGTAAAACGAATTTTTATAAATTTTTTTTAGTAATCTGAATTTCTCCAATTTTTTTTAGAAATTCGAATTTTTTCATGAAGCAATTTTCGAATTTAGAGTTTTTCAAATTTCAATACTAACATTTTTCGATTCGAAATTTTTTTTCTATAATTTTAAAAATTCTGCTACAAGTTTTTCAGTAATAAGAATTAAAAAAACTTTTTTTATTAATCTGAATTTATCTAATTTTTTTTAGAAATACGAATTTTTTGATGAAACAATTTTCAAATTCAAAGTTTTTCAAATTTCAATACAAACATTTTTCGATTCAAAATTTTTTTTCTATAATTTTTAAAGTTATGCAGAAGTTTAAATCTTGTTTCAAGTGACTCCAAAAAATTTTACAATCATAATTTCGTAAATAACTCATCACAAAGTACAATCAGGTTTTAAACATTCATTTTTCCTGATTTTCGTGAATAATTTCCAGCTTACTTCAAAATCAAATCGATGTCGAGGCAGGGTGATAAATTATTCAAAGCCAAATACTGTCTATTAAGACACATATTACTGAAAAGATTCAGTTGGTGCCTGTAATAGTCCAAAATAGCTTCGGACTCGGCAATTCCGAGATTAGCCCCTTTTGACAGTTCATTCAAGGACATTGTTCTCTGCAAAAATCACGTCTATTATACATAAAACATAAAGAAAACAAAAACAAAAAACACAATTTTGACTTCATTACAGCGCCATTTTTCCAAACGAGCCAAACTTCGAGTTCCTCAGTCTCAGAAGAACGTTTTTTCTTATTTTCTTCATTTTCTTCATCTTCTTCGATCGATTCCACTTGCGCTGGAGTTTTTATCATTCTGGAATTCGAAGAAAAAAAAAATTAAATATACTCAGCAAGTTTATACAATATTTATCGCATTTTTTACAAACAATAAAGTCAAGATTAACGAAAACTTGCAAAAATACAAATTTCACAAAAATGAGAAAATGTCAGTAAATCGAATTTCATTAAACAATGAATAAATGGTTTTAAAAAAATTGAATGGAGATATTCAATATCTGTGTCATATCCAATATTATAATATTGAAATATTATTATAAATATTTTAATATAATTTATACATACTATTATTATTAATTATTATATTAATATATTATTATTATATCATACATAAATTCAAAATATTCAAAAACCTGGTGTCAATTAGGATGTCTTTGTTTTTTTCGCTGAGAACGCTTTTGCAGATGAGTTCTTGAGTGACGGCGATTGCTTTTTTATTGGAGATGCAGAGATCGGACAAATAATCGAGAAATCGTGATTCCCAATTATTCATGTTCTTCCGCACGAGACCTACGAAGGTTTCAATTTCCGCGGCGGTGATGTGCTTTTCCAGTAATTTCCGGTTGTTGTGCAGCAGCGCCGTTATCGTATCTTCCGCTAAAATGTCGTATCCTATTTGCTTTTGCATGAAGGCAAAGTGTTTCGCGATGTACTCCTAAAGTGCATCAATAAATCATTAGCAATAATACTGACATTTTTGGTATATTGGTTTACCAAATTGTTTACATTTCCTAGTAATTCTAATTTTTATGAAAGTTTCATAAAATTTGCATTTTTCATGAAGTGGTTTCATTAAAGTCTGATAAAAAAAATTTTGTTTTCAACATGTTCAAAAATATGCAAAAATTTTTTAACCTTTTTTGGATCATTTTGCTGATGTATATACCATTTTTCATCAGTTTATAAGACTCGAGCTCAAATTTCGTTTCGAAAGACATTTTAAAATTTTTTGGAGGCAGCGGGATTTGAACTTGCGACCTTTGCATCAGAAATCCAATAGTCAAATTTCTTGTCCATCAAATCTACGTCAATTTGGATGCTTATTTTCAATTTGAGTTGAAGAATTTTCAAATCATATGAAGTCATATGTTTTCAAGTTTTACAATTGCTAAAAAACGTTACGAACGTGATTTTCTATTCCCTTGTGTAATAAAAACGTATCGAATATTACTGTAAGAGAAATTCCTTATGTCAGGAAAGTTTTTTATGAAAATATGAAACTTTTGATAAAAATCACGAAGTTTTTATAAAAATAAAGGTTTTATAAGAAAATTTAGTCTCTCAATTTTTTTTATTAAAAAAACAGATAAACTGTATAACCATTTTGACAGACTTCTTGAAAAAATTTTCGTTTAAAAGGTTTTATAAAACCACTTTATAAAAATCGAAAATTTTATATAACTTTTATGAAATCGACCTTATGAAAAAACGAATTTTTATAAATAATTCACTGATTTCATAAAAATTACACCTGTTTTTATAAAAACTACAATCACTAGAGTTGTTTAAATGAATCGAATCAACTAATAAAAAAGAATAGGAACTACTCAAGTGATTACAATTTTCATGAAACTTTTACAAAATTTACAAATTTGTTATAAGATTAATTTTTTTATGAAGTCAATTACAAAACTTTCATAAAATAGGCAATTTTCATCAAGTGAATTTCCGAAAATTTTGTAAAAAAATGTTTCTGATGAAAATACGAGATTTATCACATTTATACAGTCTTTATGAAATCACTCCAAACATCGCACATTCTATACAAGTTTTATAAAATCAACCTTATGAAAGTTGTATGCAACAATAAAAATTGACTTGACGTTATGTATAAATAAATTACTAAAATCAATCTCCAAATAACACAATTTAAAACATTTAAATATATTTTTTTAGTGAATAGAGTATATAAAGTCGAGTAATAAACGAACTTGTTACCGAATTTTTTGGATCTCAAAAAGATAAATTTCCACTGACGAAAATTCATCAGAAAACGTATAGAAATTTGGAATTCTCGATCTATTTCCAAAAATACCTGATTTTTCCGGTAATCCTGTTGGGAAAGCCGAAGAATTCTGTAGCAAAGTCGAAACATGTATTTGTACGGCGCATGTCTCGGATCGTTGAGTTCTTCAATTCGCAAAAATGGCCCTTCGCCATCAGCAGACTCCAAAAATGGTGCCTAGATAAAAAAAAAAGGGTTGCATTTAAAACATAAAAAAACATCCGGAACACAATGAATCTAATTTAAAAAAATGCATTTTTTAAGAACTATTCGAAATACGAAAAAC